>CM067364.1:36706738-36751738 GCA_034401795.1 Chaetoderma sp. LZ-2023a | reverse complement strand
CCTATACACATGGCATGTGTATTGGTTCATACAGCACCATGCCTTTGGATACACCTCTCGGTTGATGTAATCTCTTAAAGACCAAAATGGATGACTCCCCACAACACCGCCGTCATCCTGCGCTGATGTCATCAGTGAGTATTGGTTCCAGTCCCAGAATCGCCACCATGGCGTGGATTCGGTCTGGTTAGCCCATTCATAACAACATGTCTGTAATAGAATGGACCAAATGAATCATGTTATTGAACCGAATCATAGAGCCGGGAATGGATAACTCCTATCTGTCACTCAAGTATCTGACGTCATTATCAATTACGTCCCTATGTAGCTGGCGTCACAATCAGAATGACGTATTATAACTCTGTGAAGACGATCGAAACATATGCAAAGTGTACGAATTGTTCGTCTTTGATAAATGTACAATTAAAAAAAGTATTCTGTCGTATATTTTGAAACAAATTTGACTGGGAGCTGTTACTGCGGGTTGGGACCAACATCATTTAGTGGTTTATCGGAATCATTTCTTTATAGCTGCGCTAAGAGAGACTCTGTAATCGTTTGTGGTAGATCCTCTGCATTCCAAACTACGAACCTTTCCAGTAATAGTGGGATGGATATTTTCTCTAACTCTTCAGACCCTGACTCTTCAGACTCCGAGGGAAGCTACCACGTCCCCTCTCCACTCCCTTATGTGGTAAAGGGACATGTGGGCGTCCACAGTATCGCGTCCGACAGCAGGGTCCAGTTGAACCCATTGGGCCTTATTGCCTGCCAGGCCTTACGGGAACGCGATCGTTCCGCCGGCCGGTATGTGGTCAGCACTCGTTTGTAGTTGGCTCAGCCGGTCATCAGCAAGGGTCGTCCACGCCTAGGCTAACCCGAGATCTAGATCTGCTGTCCTCCTTGGAGGAGGGGGCGGGGCGGAGGCGGGTGGCATTCCGCATGTGACGGCCGGTGAGGCAACAAAAGGCCTACCCACTATATAGTAAATTCAACACTGGTGTGACAAGAACAAATTGGATTTGGCTAATCACTACTTAGTTCGGCTGGTGAAACCGACGAATAAAACCAGCCTTGTTCACCGTTTAATGGTCAAGATTGTTCAGGATAATAATCATTGTTGTTTCGTGAATGTGCATCCAATGATCCAATCAATAAAAAAAACGTTTGCTGATCTGCACAAAGCATCTGTGTCTACAAACCAAAATGTGTAAAAACGATCAAATATGATAGGAAGATATTGCAACGGTTGCTCACTGCTGTGAGTGCGGGTTGAACAGTGGACATAGTGAATATTCTGAAGCATGAATTGTTCCCAATTCCACGGTCTCTGGCCACACATGGAGATGAGATAAACTCTACACCCAAAGCAGATCTCATCCGCATCTAGATCGATGGGCATCATGCACCCTTGGCAGTTCCAGAAGCAGACATGAAGACATGTGCGCAGATTGATGGCCATGCACCCATCCAAGCTCTTGGAAAGTCTCATGGGTATGTATGATTACTGTATTCTACGGCTGTCGTAGTAGACACATCCTACAGCTGCAATCAGTCCTTCTTCGCTTTTGCCCACTATGTCTTGTCCTCAGCCAAAATCCTTAGCTTCCTCAGGTCCATTCTTGACTTGAATGTACCTAATCCTGCTTTCTTGAGGTGACCTCGTAACACCCTTAGCAGATTTATGCAATGACGTCCTCTCCCGGCTCTGTATTTGCTGGCTCCGAGTAGGGCGAATTCCAAGGCTCTCTGTGCTGGTGTGTCTTCTGGCATCCTTAGCATATGGCCAAACATGGACCATCTTTATTGGGCGACTTTTACAGACAGCGGCGGTTTAAATACACATCTTGTATAGTGCATCATTGGAAATTATGCTCTATGGCCATCGGTATCCAGTGATGGTGCGTAGGTGTTTGCGGTGGCAGGCATCAAGTTTGTCTAAAGCTGGCATTGGAGCTGCTCAGCTGTTACAGTTATACATCATCAAGGATACGCAGGTTTCATTGTATAAACGTAGTCTTTTTACCAAGGGCAGCTTTGATCTACGAATCCATAGCTTCCAGAAGGACTGGAAAGCTATGTTCCCCATGATGCAGCGTGCAGCAATGTCAGCAGTACTGCAAAGCAGTGAGACCAGGATTTTACTTTTCTTCCATGGTTCGCCGCCATCGAGTGGATCGTCATTTTCTTTAGTTTCATGCTTTGTAGATAGGTATAACTGGGTGAACTCTGTTCTGATTCATTCATAAAGAGATTCTCAATTTTTAGTTTGCTTGCAGCTATTGGGAGAGGTTCATAAAGGGGTTTGTTTTCCTCATCTATAAAGTCCACATCGTTGACATATTCCATCTCTAGTGGCATGCCCAGCATTGACACCGGGGGGTTTGGTCTTGTGGAGTTTTCCCACACGAATTTCAATGCAGCAGCCAGGTAACAGGTGAAGAGCACAGGGGATAGACCATCTCCCTGTAGGGATCCAAGTGATGTCTCAAACTCTACAGACTTCACTGACTTGACTCGTACTCTCAGCTTGGTGTCTGCAAGCAGTAGTCTCAATAGTCGTAGCTCATCTTCATTGCAACTGGCCTGGCGTAGTACATCTAGGATCTTTGAGCGTGTAATTGTGTCGAAGGCTCGTGACATGTCAATGCCCATTTTGTGGAAATCCCAGTGTTTCGACATGACTACGGACACAAGCATGCGTTGAGCCCATACAATGTCTGCGCAGCTGCGTCCACGTTTGAAGCCACTTTGACATGATCCGGTGAAGTCATCGATCTTGTCTCGGATGTGGCATAGAGTAACATTGGATAGGATTTTCCGTATGCTGTTAAGGAGCACAATGGGCCGCAGATGGGCTGGGGTGGGAGCAGGTGGCTTCTTGGGCCTGGGTCGCACGATAAGGATGCCTTGGCCTACAGCGTCGATGGGAAGGTGGTGCATAAAAGCTGAATTGATTATGTGCGTGATCGGTTTTGAGATAATGTCACTTGCATATTTGAATAGTTCATTGCTCATGCCGTCAGGTCCAGATGCACGTCCATTTTTGAAGGCTTTAAGTGCCTTCTCAACCTCTGCTGTATTAATTGGTGTTAGTAATGGCCTGGGGTCTCCTGAGAATGGGTGCAAGGGCTCATCATCGTGGTCAGTGAACTGTTCCATGAACCATTCTCGAATTTCCTCGGCTTTGCCCTGATCAGTCCCAATGAAGTGTCCTTCAGAGTTGTGTACCATTAGTGGTGGTGTGTAGTCAGCAACTCTCAGGGCTCGGGCTGCCCGAAACATTTTGTGGCAGTCATCCGTGGCAGTGATTTCATCTGCTAGGGCGTCTGCTTGTTGGATACCAAGATCTTTTAAGTGTTCGCTAATGTGGCGCAGAATGTGATTGCGTTCCTGGCGTAGTTTGGTGCGATCTTCACTTTGGCCACTTTGATAGATGCGCAGACGTAATGCTTTCTGTTCTGCGGACAGTTTTACTACGATAGGGTCGTCAGCATACCTAGTTCTGTTGTTTTTTAGAACACCTATGGTACTAGTAGCTGATGATTCCATAGATATCAATATTTTGGTTAAGGCTTCCTTTGGATCGGAGCTGCTGTCGATGTTAGCTATCTGCTCCCTGACGGCCTCTTTGTATGCCATTTGAGTGTCAGTGTCGCGTGCTGCTGATATGTTTATACACGTGGCTAGAGGTCACTTTGAAGATCACACAACAAGAGTTGATAGGGTGTTTTATCACACCATTGGGGAGGCATCCATCAAGGCAGTAACCCAGCCAACTGAGTGGGTAAGACCATCGATGGACAAAATGTCCCCCTTCCACAGCTTTGGAGCCAGTTCATTATTTTGGATGCGAACAAAGCCAGTCTTGTTCAGTTTTATCCAAATTCACCATGAAAACTCGTAAAGGTCTACCAGAACAATACCAGCTGCTAACAGGAGGTGGATTATCACATGTTACAGATGCGAGGTCAACAAGGATAATTGTGTCAGATTGCATGGAACCCATGAAGAGGCAGACACCAGACTGATACTCCATTCATGTGAGGATGTCAGCGAAGGCCGCAAAAGCGGGCTAGTCATCTACAGAGACACAGATGCACTGTTGTTGTGTCTCTTGCTCACAAAACATCTGAAGCATGAATGGTTTCGGGAACGAGAAATAACAGGAACTGCAATCCAATGCGTGCATTATTTGAGGACTTGCCCAACCTATGAGGGATACTCAGCCTCTGTATGCTAACGGTGTGTGCTGCAACCTCCTCATTTATTGTGAATAGGAAAAAAGGTCTGCTGGAGCAACAACTCCTTGCCAATGGAATTGCTCGTGATGGGGAAATCGCACCCATTGGAACAGTGTGTGTGTGTGTGTGTGTGTGTGTGTGTGTGTGTGTGTGTGTGTGTGTGTGTGTGTGTGTGTGTGTGTGTGTGTGTGTGTGTGTATGTGTGTGTGTGTGTGTGTGTGTGCGTGTGTGTGTGTGTGTGTGTGTGTGTGTGTGTGTATGTGTGTGTGTGTCACTGTATGGCATACCCGAGCGGTAACATGTCGATGTTGGCCAGGTTCCAAGTCTTCGCTAAAGCCAAACTGTGTCTTAAGATGTTACCCCGCACCAGAGATGCCCTAGGACGTCACACTGCATGCGCTAAACACCAACCAAGGCTCCTGGTACAGGCAGACCAGGAATATATAATTATAACATTACCCATCTACACTTCCGCATGAGAAAAGACTCCTGCTTACCTATGATAACCATAACGCTACATGGCGAAGAGTGAGAGAAAACGCTGACGGTAACGCTACCTGACACATTTTGAGGGATTAGGATGCGTTCACAAAGGGAAGCAATAACGATATATCTGAACTCTGTGGGATTAAGGCCATGCTCTCACTAGAGACTAAATCCGGAATAACGCCATACTGAAGCATGGCGTTATTCCCGATTAACTCTCTAATGCGAACACGGCCTAACTTTCTGGAGTAAGTGACGTATTTTTTCTGGGACACCAGGCAGACAAATGAGAACGCCAGCAGATATATCTGCTATAAAACGAATAGCGGCCGTATGAGAACAATGCTTACCATAAGTAGCCGGGCTAGAAATTCCAGTAGTATATTTTCAAGAAATAGGCTTTTGGTTAACATTTTAATGGCCAAGCGTCCTATAAAGTAATGTGCAGTGGTCACGTGTAATGTTCATTTGTAGGACAACGGAAAGATATTACTTGTAAATGCCAGTGATAAATTTACAGAAATAGTTTTCTCTTGGGATGCAAATAAACATTTACTGAGGCACAAGCTTGATCAAACTTCTTTAAAATTATTGACATTAATAGGTTAATAGATAAAAGTGGGTTTCTAAGAGCTTTGTTGCCTTTTTGACAAAAGATGGCCTACAATTATAGGTGGCGAAATTTTAGCGGTACCATAAGAAGAATTGTATCATGCCAATACAGAATTGGCAACGACAATCCCACCCACCCACCCACCCCTCACCCCCACCCACCCACCCACCGCCACCCACCTCCAAGACATCACCCCCCCCCCCACCCGACAATCACCACCTCACAAAAACATTGCCCGTTAGAGACTGAAACCAATGTAGTTCTGACTACTTACCCTTGCACCAGTGACGTTGGTCAGCTCAAATCTAGTAGTGAAGCAGAACTTATTGGGCCAACTTGAGAATTTCCATTGATACCAATAACGTCTGTCCCATACCGCTTGTCTTAGTGTGCACGGACAATCTGATAACAGTTCATTTGCCAACACGATATTCGCTCTACAAATAAAAACAGAACCCACTATAATAGATAGGCACAGTAATACTGGGCTTATCAAGCCGCGTTTGACGACCGTATTCCATTCTGTGGCTACACACCTCTAGAACATTGCTTCAAATAAGGAGGAATTTAACTAGTTACTATAGCTCCCATGTGCATCGGAAATGTCTATAGATCGGTACATTCATAATCTGAGCACAGTCTCAGAATAACCGAATGCATTTCTAGATATGGCGCATTTGGTTCGGTTGGCAAACCCGTTTGCGGGGCACATGCTTGGAATTCCAATCCAAAGAGCTGGGTTCAATCCCGCGTTCAGGCATATGATCAAGGAGTAAAAACCTGCGCCATTCCATACGTCATTCACATGACACGTCCTTCGGAGGGGACGTAAAGTTGTCGGTCCCGTCTCGTATGGTATCTGTGCCATGGGGGCGTAAAGGAACTCACTCTGAGTGTCAGGCCCTGTATTTGGAGTTCAGTTGTGATTACGCTCTAATAGTGTACATAGCGTCAGCCCTGTGCCGGATGTGTCCCTGATAGCCATGTCTGGGTCCTGTGAATACGGGATTAGTGCGCCGATTAGACACACTGTGCAGCCTGCTCAATAGTTGTCATCTCCGCTGTCGGTGACCCCTGAGATGCGCATATCTAATCTTTGTAAATACGTTGATAATTCACTGTAAAAACACATGACATCCTCTGTGTGGGATATGTAGGCATGCGGCGATGTCAGTCTTGGCGGTGCTTCCATATAAGGGAGGAATCTACGATCCATGAGTATGAGTATGTCCTTCCCATTTCTAAAAAAAACACCGCCCACGATTTTCGCGTGTTGTGATTGATTTATATACTTGGACTCCTGAATTCACAGACTCTCAATTACAATGTAACTATACAAGTAAACTGTTTGATATTTTGAAACTAATTTTATTGGACGCTGTTGCTCCCTCTGGTTGCAACAGCGCCCATTCAAAGTAGTTTCAAAATATTCAACAGCATGTTTATTAAATAGTAAATCCATCAAAGACTTACAATTCGTACACTTGACGGACTATTACAGCTTCATGATGGAGTATGCTCTGTCAATTATGATTGTGACGTCAGACTACATGTGACGTAATTGATTATGACATCTTGAGTGAAGGATCGAATTCATCCATTGAAGTGACATCTTTTTGGGACATTAATGTCTACGAATGAAATACTAAGGGTTCTATTTATTACGAATAAATTTATCTTCTTAATATAATGAGCAGATTTGGCAGATATGTTCCTTTAGGGAATATCTATTTTTATCAGGAAGATGATGTGGCCACGCCCGCAAATAGCAGAGCTAAGACCCTTGGTATATTTCCAAAATATTGACGCCTATGAGGAAAATACGTTTATGGCGCATTTCGTCATTTATCAATGGATTAAAACTAAATTGGAAGATATGCTCCTTTATGCAACATCTATTTGAGCTATGAATATGAAGTGGCAACGCCGTTAAACAATGGGCATAGCACGGGTTTATTAAGTTGTTTTAAGTAGTGAACCCTTTGCGGGAAATGCATGTGTTTCGTCAATGAGTTATGGATTAAAACCATATTAAGCGGATATGTTCCTGTAGACAAATATCTATTTGAAATATGAATATGAAGTGGCTACGCCCACACAGAGCAGAGTTATGAGCTTGCTTTTTTTCAAACTATTGCAGCCTCTGGGGAAATACCTTTGTAAGAAGTTTCATCATTTATCGATGGTTTGAAACCACATTTGTCAGATAAGCTGTTGAATATTTTAAAACTAATTCGACTCGGTGTTGTTGCTGTCTATGGCAGCAACAGCGCCCAGTCAAATTAGTTTCAAAATATCCAACAGCATGTTTATTACATAGCAAAGACATACAATTCGTACAACGTGTCTGAGTATTAAGTGTTAAAGACGGACTATTTCGAATCATTCATGACGTCTTGATTATGGGGTCAGCCTACATGTCGCTTAATTGATTATGACGTCATATGATGGATGGATAAACTGGAAATGTGAATTGTTCGTGCGTGTCTACATTGCATCCGTGCGTGCATTTATGTATGTGTGCGTGCATGCCTACGTATGTGAGCGTGTGTGCGTGCGCGCAATCTCCTTACTTCTCTGTTGCATTCTGGGCGCTGGCCGTTAACCACTTCAAACATTTTATGAACTTTGTTTCCGGTTTTTTGTGGCTCAATGCAAAAACCCAAAAGCCTTGCCGTTCTGTAACATTAAGCAGTTTTATGAGAAAGATAATTACAATTCATGCATAGCACAGTGATGTCATGCAAGTGCCAATGCATTACATGTTTCTTATGTAATACTTATACCGCTGAATATTTTGGCAGCAACAACTTCCAGTCAAATTAGTTTCAAAATATTCAACATCTTACCTGTATAATTGCCCTTATATGAAATTGCCAAACTATAGCTGGTACCTCTATGACCGAGCGTATATACCGAGGCGGGCACGCTAGGGTTTTTCTGATTGGTTGAAAACTAAATCATGACAGCCATCATAGGGTGTAGAAATGTACCAACATTTAGCTACTAAAGTCAGAACATCTTTCTTTAGCGGCATGATAAAAAGCTTAAAATTGCCCGCAAAGTTTATGAGGGGCATACTAGCTCACATGCATAGCTATCACGAGATGAGTTTAGTTATCCTTCAATGGCCGAATAGGTCGTGGGCGGCCAGGGACTCGTTAGCTAGAATGGACCTTTCCAGCTTTAGCTATGCCCCGCCCTTCCATTGTTAAATTCCAACCCCGCTTCGCCCATGTTTGGATCGATGGATCCCCGAATGCCCTGACTATTTCCAGAAAACTTTACAGGTAACCTGTTGAATATTTTAAAACTAATTTGACTGGGTGCTTTTGCTGTCTATGTCAAATTAGTTTCAAAATATTCAACAGAATGTGTATTAAATAGTAAAGACATACAATTCGTAAAGCGTGTCTGACCGACCCTGACGATTAAGCGTTTAAGACGAACTTAATCGAGTCATGCATGCTGTAATTGATCATTATATAGTCCTACACCTCACACAGTTGATTATGACGTCATATATAATGGATAGATAAACTGGAAAGGTCTATTACATCAGTGGCTGATAGAGGCGTTCAAGAGTTGACAAATGTGGCATTGGGCCGTACCAGATTGAAATATATTGTAACTGGGATCGCGATAGGACGGACTATCTCGAACCAAGCGAGAAATTGTGAGCTGGTAGTTGCATGTAGTTAGTCGTGAGTAAGACAGCATGACCACGTATTTGGTAGACCGGGGCAAGATGGTCGTTTATTGAACATATTCTAACATATATTGGACACTAAATTATACAGACAGAAGTCTTGTTAAACTTTGGTTTAGCTAACGTTTGATATTGAAATATATTCCTACATCAAAGCTGCCAATTGAAAAGCATGTAAATCGCATACATGTTTTGTGTTATTGACCCAGAAGAACAGACAGAGCTTAACCATTAGCCCCACTGATGTCAATATTCTATTTTTTACGATGCCAATAGCAAACAAACTAGTGTATATTTTTCAATACTTTTGATGGAAGATGTTGCTGTCTAAGACAGCACCATCTTCCACCAAATGTGTTGAAAAATAAACACCAGTTCATTTTTTACTTTAATTTCAAAATTAAAAAACTTTGACATCGGAGTGGTAAGGGCTAAGTAAATCTTGAATAAATTCTTGTTTGTATACCTCTTGTGCCTGGTTCATAGCTTCGCACTAAAAAATATGAAATGTTGTCAAAAAGTGCTATTAAGCTGACGTTATAATCACTGCTTACAATCGATTTACACACATTGTAAAGATGTACATATACATGTGGGGGGGGGGGGCGGGGAATTATATTAGTACAGTCGGCACATATTTTCCTTACTGAATTTAGTGTTGCCAAGCAGTTGGTCGATGCGACCCACACGTCCCATGCCTCTCCAGTTCCAGGGTGAAAATACCTCTTTCGTACTGTTGATTGAAATATGAAACCCAACGGCCACCTATAATAATAATAATAATAATAATAATAATAATAATAATAATAATAATTACAACAGTGCGGGGTGCTGGCGGGGTGGGGTGGGGGTGGGTGGGAGTCAGAGTGTGGGTGGGGGGCATCAATGGAGCCTGCACATGCACATCCTTGATTGACAGCTGACGACGTATAAAAACAGGACTCTTGTCATTCTGTGTCCGAGTACACCAAGGGATTATAATATAGACGATTCCCAGCAAGAAACAACGAAAATAGGCATTCTTAGTATTTTTCTAATATCTTATAGATAAAAGTAGTATGGGAGGTTGGTAATTGGTTGGTTGAAAATGATTTTTTTCAAGATTTACTTAAGCTCTGTCGCTTCATTTCGATCAATAACGCAGAATATGGGTGTGATATACATGCTTTTACATTGGTCCTATCAAGTCACGTGGCCACAAGGGTGTGTGGGGGTAATTAACCATATATGGAGTCCCAGAGAATCACGTGTTCTGGTGGGTGTGCTCGTACAAGGGCGCCCACAGGCCACGATTTTAGGCACTTGGAATATTGTCAATGAGATCGCGTCACCATGTAACCAGGTGACTTTGTAGGACCAATGAGAAAGCGAATCTACCTTTGCTACTGCTATTTATGAACATAAGAGGGATCCATTTCTAGCTATGACCTGCCCATTTCTAGCTATAGCTCGCCCATTTCTAGTTATGACCCGCCCACTTCTAGCTATGACTGGCTCATTTCTATCTATAACCCACCCATTTCTAGCCATAACCCACCCATTTTAAACTATAACCCACCAATTTCTGGCGATAACCCGCCCATTTCTGGATATGACACGCCCATTTCTAGTTATGAACTGCCAATTCCTAGATATGGCATGCCTTTTCCATCTGTGTTCAGCATGTTTCTGTCTATGACCCACTCATTTCTAGCTTGGGCCCGCCCACTTCTACCTTATGATCCGCCCATTTCTAGCTATGTCCCGCCAATTTCTAGCAAAGTCCCGCCAATTTCTAGCAAAGTCACGCCAATTTCTAGCCATGACCCGCCAATTTCTAGCCATGACCCTACTTTTCTAGCTATGACACGCCCATTTCCCGCTATGACCCTACTTTTCTAGCTATGACAAGCCTCTATCTTGCTATGACATGCTCATTTCTAGCTACGCGTGTATTATATGTGTGCAAATCGATTTGCAACTTTGACTCCTGAATTTCCAGAAACGTCGTGACGGAGCTTTATTTAACTTTGTTTGTGACGTTAGTTAAAATGTGACATATTTGATTATGACGTTAATATACGTGATTGACAGGTAAGAAGCCTCTATTCTATTGTATTTATGCGCACTGATACATTATATAGAGCTTACAGATGTCCAGTAGTTCGGGTTCCAGGTCATCTCTCCATTCTTATACAAGAAGTACGCAAACGATTTGCCTGTCAGCTGGTTTGCAGACAATACCAGCTGGAAGGTGTTGAACTGTAAGGAACATGTACTCCATTATTTCACTATTACCTAAATGCTAACATTTCATGTAGAATTACTTAGAATGAGGATAGATTAAAAATATAATTATGCTATAATTTAAGAAATTTAAATAAGGCTCTATTTAATCTTTTTGGCCGGAATTCAATAAGGCGGTTTAAACCCAGTTTAACATAAACCGGGTAACAAATCACAAAATAAATGCAATGTTCGTTTGATAGATAGAGCGATAGCCCTCACGTTTCAATGGATGAGAGCTAGGTCCCATGCAATAGGTGTGGCCTAAATGCCCACATATGGTCATACCGTCTAAGTGGGTGGGACATAAGAGAGCCCCTGCCACGTTCAAAGGATTCTCATACTTTGGTATTTTGCCCCCCCCCCCCCTCCTTGAGGGTGTGGGTCTGGGCCTCATCTAATACAATTGGGAGGTTATCATCCTATCTATACAACTAACATTGCAATTACTATGTGATTTCTTACTCAGTTTAGGTGAAACCAGGCTTAAACACCCTTATTGAATTCCAGCCTTTATGTTTAATGAAAACGAGTAAATACAAACAGATATATAAAGGCGTTTTACGACGTATATGCTTCTGCAATGTAGATGTGTTTTAGAATAAAGCAATTCTTTTTTTTCAAAATATTTATTCAATGCCAAATTCCAAATTTCTTAATTTACAAATTACCCATTATCAGGGTGCTACAAAACATTTTCCATACAGAATCTTGCTTATTTTCCGTAACACTGCATTGAAAATTTTATTATCATAATAATTAACTTGAACACACATACTCACACATATACACCGACGCGGAATCACACGACTACACACACACACACACGCGCGCGCACACGCACGCACACGTACACGCACAAGCACACGCACATATACACACGCACACAAGCATGATCACGCGCACGTACACACACAGAGACACACGCACGCACGCACGCACGCACGCACGCACGCACGCACGCACGCACGCACGCACGCACGCACGCACGCACGCACGCACGCACGCACGCACGCACGCACGCACGCACGCACGCACGCACGCACGCACGCACGCACGCACGCACGCACGCACGCACGCACGCACGCACGCACGCACACGTACACGCACGCACACGTACACGCACACGTACACGCACGTATACACGCACGATCACACGCACGTACACACACACACACACACGTGCGTGTACATGCATACACGCGCATGCACACATACTTCTATACATACGCACACACATTTAGGCCTACACATACACCAACACACACCTAGCAACGTACGCACGCGTGCGCGTACGCATACCGGCACGTATATGCATTCATAACAATGCAGAAATTGCATGCCAAAATCACACGCACCAATCGTTGCACCCACACATCTACGCACGCATTCATAAATCACACATACTTGCACGTACAAATCGCCTGCATGCACACATCGCACGCACAAATCACATATATACACACGCAAAATTGCCCCCACACACACGCACACATTTCACCCACGCACAACTCGCATAGTAATATGCGTTACCTCATCGTCGTCATATCCATAATAATTATGGTACCAATACCAAAATTTCCAATATGGTTGTATCTTATTCCAGGTGACGACTAAAACCCATTTGGCATCAAAGCTCACGCCTGTCAAATCTTTCGAGTCTTTTTTTATTCTGTCAAAGACTGGTGCATCGTGGTCTATGTTGTGCTCTGGTTGGATTGCCCGATGGTATACATGGTAGCAGACACGACTTGGCTGTAGCAACCTATATGAGTATGTCCAATAAGGCGCTATGACTTTCTTCACACCAAGATAGCGTGTGCTGAGTGGTCTTGGCCAATATATAGTGTATTTCTTATCTCCAAACACCACATAGCCATAACTTGAAATCTAAAATTTCACATAATAGTACGGTGTTACAATCATAATTTCGCTGAGTAAATACGTCTTAAATAAAAAACCTTTAGACGACGACACATATGAGAGCTAACGTATGAGATCAGTTAATACAAGTGACTTAAAATAGAAAATTGGCGTAGTAGCAAAATGATATTGAAGAACACTCACATTTTAGTCCGGGGGCATGTGAAGGAAATTACGCTTCTGTAACTCACCCTTCCAGAGTATCCATCCATCATCTGACCTCGTATAACATCATAATCAGCTCAGCGCGTGTATGATGACGTCATAATCATTATTTCACAAAGTGTTCCATATATACCATCATCAAATCTCAAATACGCGTTGTATGAATTGTATGTCTTTATAATTCTTTGCTATTTAATAAAACATGCTTTGGCAGCAACAGCACCCAGTCAAATGTTTCAAAATATCCAACAGCTTACCTGTGTAGTTTTTTTGGAAATTGAAAGTCAGGGTGTTCCGAGATCGATCGATCCCAACACGAGAGAGGTGTGGGTGGAGCTTAGCTAGAGATGCGCGGGGTATAGCTAAAACTGGAAAGCTCCATTATACGTTGTACATTTTTGGCACCAAACATATTTGTATTTCTCACACATATACATCTGAAAAGATGTGGTGCCAGTTTTCTTAATAGAACCGTTCTCAATTGACTGACATTCAAAGCGTGTAAGATGATGGCAGTATCTAATTCATCTTGATAAATGGTCAGATGATCTACATTCGATTGATTAGATGTTGCAGCACTTTCTGTGGTAATAAGGGCGATTCCTGCAATGTTTAAGCAATTAGGATGGGAAGAATTCTGTAAGGCTAGCATTTGTCTTGGAATGGGAGAAAAGCATGGATTGATGCCATGATTGCCGTTGAATTTACACATATATAGTGTCTCACGTCCTTGGTGGCACCTTTTCGGCGTTGCCGTGTAACATGATAAGGGATGAACATTCACTGTAATGAGCAAACAACATGGACACATTCATAGCGCTTTGACTTCCGGTATCACGTTTCATTGACATCCAATGAACAAAGGCAATTCCATCTACAATTAGGTCCATCTTAATATTCTAAGTATACGACTCAGATACTATGTTGGTTGTCTTGGATACATTGTTTACAGTAGAAAGTTCTTCTAGGATGGGGGATAATTGGGTTTGGTCATCACAAAGCAGACGCGCGCCATTTAATGCAAACAAAGAGCGAGCTACTCCTTATAGTTCATACGTGATAAATGCATGTTTCATATCAATCCCAGTGCAATTCCGGCAAACAGATAGCGATTCCAAGTTCTACCACTTTTCAACCAAGATGTGTCTGAATGAATTTACCTGATGAATTGCATCCATGGAGATTGATATTAACCATTATGTCCCAGAAGTCGGTGCACACATAATACATTATGGCACACATTTTGCATATGCTTCTTGTCCAACCGTAATTTGTAGAAGAATATCGTTTTATCTACCCATGGAGATTTGCCTTGTTGACGATGTTATTCAGATCATTTCCGCCATAACTGAAGGGATTTGACTTTGCTGAGATTGGTTTAACTATTCCATTCGTTGATCGGGTTTCCCGGCAACTGATCGCGTAAGTTGATGTAACCATGCGGTTGTACTGATACAAACCATTGCACCAGCTTATGATGCGAGTCGTGTTACAGTGAGAACACGGCCTTAAACATCTAAGGAAAAATGGTACCAAAACTTTTCGGATTTCTGATTTGTGTGCAGACTACAACAATGGCCGATGCCAACAATTTACAGAGAAAATTACAGAAAATCGCCCCAGAAAATATTTAACGAAAATCTCATTTTTATGCACTACACCTTTTCCACATTCCCCGAAGTCAACGCTCAGAACATCGCTCAGAACATCGCTCAGAACACCGATGTTGGCTGATAAAGCCAACGACAAGTAGCTGGCTTCCGATGAGTTACTATTGCGCTAAGATACAGCGCAATTTAAACCGTTCCCATGATAAACAAAAACGTACACTATTATTGAAACCATACCTCGTTGGAAAAGGCATACAATTGCATAAACATAAATGTAGGCTTTAAAAAAGATGGTTTTTTCTGAGATATTTGCATGTACAAAATATACCATTATAAGTAGTTTCATTAAAGTCAATTGGAAAATAGGGGGTGCAGCTTAACCTACTATATTTATACGGTTGTAAGGTACAGCATGGCGCCATACCTGAACCACGTTCGTAAAACTCTTAACTCTTGTAATCGAAATACCGAACTCGAACTCGAACTCGAACTCGAACATACAGTATGCTGACTATTTTAAAGGATAACTAACCTCATCTCATGATATCTATACAGAAAAAAACGACAAAAAGAAACCAAATAAAGTTTAGGATGCACTCAATCAACAAGACGCCACGTGGACGGTTGTAGAAAGAGAATTGCATGCGAAACATCCTTTCAGATGCAGACGACTTCCACTCATTATCGTGGTCGTCAGTAGCACCATCATCATCATCATCATCATCATCATCATCATCATCAGGTAACATCTAATATGAGAGCAGTTGCTAATTCGCGAAAAAAGTGCATTGTTACTTAACGCTAAGGCCGTGCTACTCGGGAATAACGCCATACTTCAGTCTTAGGCGGTGTTCTCACTAGAGAGTTAATCGGGAATAACACCATACATCAGTCTTAGGTCGTGTTCTCACTGGAGTCTTAACCGGCCGAGCGCAATACCGAGGTATGGCATTATTCCCGACTAACCTCCCAGTAAGAACACGACCTTAGGCCGTGTTCTCACCAGAGACGTAACCGGCGTAACGCCCCACTGAAGTATTGCGTTATTCCTGATTAACTCCCCAGCGAGAACATGGCCTTAGGCCACGTTCTCAATAGAGAGTTAATCGGAAATAACACCATACTTCAGTCTTAGACCGTGTTCTCACTGGAGAGTTAATCGGGAATAACATCACACCTGAGTATTGCACTACGCCGCTTAAGTCTTCAGTGAGAACAGTGGCCGTGTTCTCACTATATATACGTAACCGGTGTAATGCCACACTGAGGTATTGCGTTATTCTCGATTAACTCGCCAGCGAGAACACGGCCTTAGGCCACGTTCTCACTAGAGAGTTAATCAGGAATAACACCATACTTCAGTATAGCGCTATCATGATTAACTCTCCAGTGAGAACACGACCTAAGACGTACGCACATCTTATTCGCTTTATGAACCTTGTCCCAACGGTTTTCAGGACCACTCTTATCATGTGGATTTATACTCACATAGAGTGTTTTTTCCCAGCCTGTCTTAAGCGGGAACCCATCTCTGATTCGGATTTTCTTCTCCAAGCGATCTCCTCCCCAATAATAGTAGTAGTCTGACTTACTACTGTTGAGTTCACCGATAAAATCGTCTTTTGCCTCGTCACAGTGCGGGTAAAGATCTGAAAGTCAAAATTCCTCAATTCAGATCATATACTCTACACCAGATTTACGGAATTACTTTTTGCCCAATTTTATTGCAATGTAGAAAACATCTGTAGGTTGATATTGTATATACTCAAAGATATTTAATTCATTATCAGGGGCCGATCTACCCACTACACAATTATCCAAATGCTATTAAAATAAAATCTGGCCATTGAAAATCAAAATTGGCTAACTCATTGGCTAATGATTAAAATTAAATACATTTTCTTTAATAGCCGAATCCTGACTAATTACAGCATTACAATTAAAAAGAACATATTCATGTTTACATTGTTGAATATTTTGAAAATAATATGACTGAAAGCTGTTGCGGCCAAAGGCAATCTGGTATAGTCCACGACGGCTAAGTACATGCTCTCAGTGAGCAATCAAGTGTGAAATTAATAATGGGCATTTCCTTCTCTGTCATTAAAATGACAATACCTTGTCGCGACATGTTCGAATTTATTTTTGATCTTTTGCTATTAACCCTGCGTGTGTCAACAGCGCATTAAAGCCCTCAAAATAATATCTATTTTAAGTTATTTTAATTGCCAATACTTTTCAAGGACATTTTGATTTTTGCAGCCAAAAAGAGTATTTTTGTCAATTTATAACGAAAATTTACAACAAATAGATTTCTGTCATCCTTCAAATGGGCATTCATCAAAAGTGTAATGGTCAAGAAAATACAATTTTCTGCTTAGCTAGTGTCCAATTGCAGACCAAGAATAGTATTTTTGAAAATTTACCTCTGAAATGACTGGCTCGGTTACTGAGCCAGGCATTGCAGAGGTAAATTTTCAAAAATATTCTTCTCTTAGCCAGCAAATGGACATTTCTCAAGATCAACGCAGATGCCGGGTTTTTTACCAACTTGATCCTTAAAGGGTTAGGTTGACACAAGAGGGGTTGAGCTTTCTTGAACAGTTTTGCAAGACCGTTAATGTCTAACGAAATGACCAATTGGTGACTACACAGTGCGCTATGCCACGCCAATTACTAGCGAAGCTCCGCCCATGCTTTGCCCGCGTTCGGATCGATCTAACCTTGAATTCACAGCACCATAATATCAAGCTAATGATACATGTAAGCCGTTTAATATTTAGAAACTAAATTGGCTTGGTGCCGTTGTTGTCTATGGTAGCAACAGCGGCCAGGCAAAATTAGTTTTCAAAATTTTAATAAATATTATAAATCCATCAGACTGGCTTCATGCACTTTCTCAAGATGGACAATTCCAGCATCATGACGGATTATTATTGTCAATTATCAGTCTACATGTGACCTAATTTATTATGACGTCATATACTTGATCGACAGATCGGATTCATCAATTCCCATCCAAATCAGCTTAGTACTTACTCAGAAGATGTGTTACTGGTTTGTAGGTCAAGATAACTTCAATTAATATGAAAATGTCCATTTGTAGACAAAAATAAGCCTATTTTTGACAATTTACCACTGGAATGACTGGCTCGATAACCGAGCCAGTCATTCCAATAGTAAAATTTCAAAAATAATCTCCTCTTATTCTGCAAATGGACATTTTCTATGAGAAAATTTAAATTTTCTTGAAGATATTTAATTGTAAAATTTTTTAATTTAATCTGTGTGTACACTGTACGATCAGATTGAATGTTGTCATGCATAGTATCTCACCATTGATATAAACCGTCGTTTGGCTGGAATTTGTTTGGTCTCCTGTGCCATCAGCTACCTGAACCAGACATTGATAGGTCACTGTACGAGATATCGCCACAAGTTTCTGCACATCGAGTTCGATGGCGGCATCATTTGATGCCAAGGTGCCGACCGCCGCTACATAGCCGGTATACTTCCCGCCAACATCAGTAGTACCGTCTGTAACATAGAATGGTATGGTTAAAGGTTCGTATGCACACAAAAATGCTTGAAAATAAAAATGTTAAATTTGTATACATTTAAAGGCGTAAATTGTGTGCTTAGATATAATGAAATGAAATAAATCTCAACATATGATGATTTCACTACGTATACATTACTATAATGTTTTATATTGTGGAATTAATTTGAGTCACCTATAAAGAAATTAAATTAAAGGTGCGTACTCACATTAGAATGCTTGAAAATAAAATTGTTTAAATTGTATACTTTTAGAGGCTTAGGTTGTGGGCCTAGATGTAATAAAACAAAAATAGTTCTTAACAATTGATGATTTAAATTGTGAATTTAAATTAGGGACGTGTGCCTCTATTTAAATTTAAGAAATTGC
This sequence comes from Chaetoderma sp. LZ-2023a, assembly GCA_034401795.1. Classification (NCBI taxonomy): domain Eukaryota; kingdom Metazoa; phylum Mollusca; class Caudofoveata; order Chaetodermatida; family Chaetodermatidae; genus Chaetoderma; species Chaetoderma sp. LZ-2023a. Next base: position 36,732,795 of record CM067364.1, on the reverse strand, counting down.
TAAATTATATTAATTGATATGGAAGGAAATCATCATATGTTAAGATTGATTTCGTTTCATTACATTTAGGCACACAATTTAAGCCTCTAAAAGTATACAATTTAAAATTCTTTATTTTCAAGTATTCTGGTGTGAATATGCACCTTTAATTTACATGGGATGAAATCGTCATATGTTAAAATTAATTTTACTGGGCGTTGATGCTGTCATTGGTATAAAACATCATACCGCTATAGTTACCTTCAGATTGCCATTATAGGAATTCATAATTTAAAAGATACATCGATTTTAACACGCGTAAAAGGCGGATAGTAGTAGTAGTAGTAGTAGTAGTAGTAGTAGTAGTAGTAGTAGTAGTAGCAGCAGTAGCAGTAGTAGCAGCAGTAGCAGTAACAGCAGCAGCAGCAGCAGTAGCAGCAGTAGCAGCAGTAGTAGTGGTAGTGTCGTAGTAGTAGCAGCAGCAACAGTAGTAGTAGTAGTCGTAGTAGTAGTAGTAGTAGTAGTAGTAGTAGTAGTAGTAGTAGTAGTAGTAGTAGTAGTAGTAGTAGTAGCAGCAGCAGCAGCAGCAGCAGCAGTAGTAGTAGTAGTAGTAGTAGTAGTAGTAGTAGTAATAGTAGTAGCTGATGATTTACTAACTCAAATGCACACAATTATACAGAAGAGGAAGTCGACAATGTTTCTAATAATCACGTTATTGTTTTGGTAGCATTAGGCTAATAGTAGTATTGCTATTATCATTTATTATTACCATTATTACAGGCTCATTCCAGTTAGATGTTTACTCCCTTGAGAGATCAGCTTCTACCCATGGCTCGACCATTTTTTGATAAGCTCCGCCCACATTTTGCTGAATATTTTTAAAATGTTGTAGCCACAGCTCCGATTGAAATTGGTTTCAACATTTTCAACAGGATGTTTCTTAAATTGTAATTTTACAAAAGATACACTTTTTGACGAACTTTTCGATTTTCACACAAGAGCAATATGCCATTTTGTGTGTGACATCCGCTAACATATGGCGTATTTGATTATAACGTCAGTTACTTGAGTGGCAGCTCGAACCCATCCAATAGCAAGTGATCATTTTAATTAAATCTCCTTTGATTTCCTCCCCAACATCTTGGCGATTTTGTTAGGACACTACGGTTTTTTCCCTTAAAGGTGTAAATTGTGTGTCTATATGTAATGACACGAAATAAATCTTAACATATGATGAGTTCATTACATATATAGAGAATCTGGAACGAGGTCACTTTTCATATCACTATTATGGACCGAGTTGGAAATTATCAATTTGTACGAGCTTTAGCGAGTGAAAAATTGATAATTTGCAACGGGGTTCATAATAGTGATATGAAAAGTGACCAAGTTTGAGATTTTATGTATCATATAAACTGTAATTTTGAAATATTTGCCAATAGTTGCTGATGTGACTTTTATCTGATTTCTCATTGTTGATTTTCGTGAAATCGATACCGCCGCTGTGACGCACCACTACTTGATAACAGATACTGAATGCGCAGCAAAATATAGAGACAAACACAAAATCTGGCGATGTCAGCCGTTAAATAGTATTTTACCTGGTAATTGAAAATCATAGACACGGCCATCAATCCTTAGTTCGATGCCGATTGATAAACTGTCAAACGATGACATTTTTCGATGACGTTTCATGAATGACCAATTGTAGTAAACAAATCGTAGTAAAGCAGTACCGCGTAGTAATCCCTATGCATCACGCTCACATCAATCGATGTTTTAATTGGTTGATTTAAATGGGTTGCACACCCAACAGCCAATGAAAATACTCCGTTGAATATGGCACGTGTGCTCATATCGAAAAATATGGAACGGGCTAGAAGGCTTGTTTATATGATAAAAATTAATATAATTTTTTAAGTTCCGAAATTGAACTATAGTAACTGTAAAAAAATATATTAATTTATATGGAATGAAAGCATATGTTAAGATTTATTTCGTTTCATTACATATAGGCTCATAGTTTAAGCCTCTAAAATTATATAATTTAAAATTTTTTATTTTCAGTAATTTTAGCTGAGATAAAGTCTCTCATGTTTGGTCGATATTATAGTAGTTCGTTTACTTGATGATATGTGTAGACTACTTATGTCTGATAGGACAACAAATCTAGTCGCGATGATGGGCAATCGATGCACAAATGATAACTCCATTGTGAGTACTTACACACAATCTAAAAGCAAGGATACACTAACTTTATATGAGACGTATTTCAAAATAATCGACACCCGTTCTTCGATATCGACAATGCATAGAATCTAATCTAGTGGTACCATACCTTCAAAATGAGCGACAATCTCCGTGCCATTGTACCATCGCACTAGCAATCCGGACCGTGGAAAAACACTAAACTGACATTTCAATCTTAGCTTGAGCGTGTCACTAGAGACATACACCTTGCCGTCTGTAACGACACCAACCGTCTCTAAACTGGTGACAGTCGCTGAAAATAAATTACACATATAATAATTCTAAAAAACACTTTCCGCGGTAGAAACATGTGGCCACTTAGGATAGGTGGTCGTGTAATACGTGTAGTTAGTTGCCTTACAGAATGGGTTTGGTAGAAGATTGCAAAATAAAGTAGCTTCTTCACCAACCTGTTACGTAACCGATATACTCAGTAGTCATGTTCGAAGAGAATTCTGATAAATATTTATTAATAGTTCGATACTATTCCCCTCTGATGTAGCGTTTGTTATCATACTGTAGAGTATGTCACATATATTCCAGATTAGTCACTTCCCGGTGTACTCCTCATGGTATTAGTATCATAATGGAGGGATACAATTTTAGCGTTTCTTAGATGCAGCCAGTATACGCTGTGCCATGTATTGGCGTCACTCAATCCCTGTAATCTGAACCTCAATTTCAAGAAAACTATTAAACTATTTTGAGACTAATTTCACTGGGTGCTGTTGCTGCCTATGGCAGCAACAACGCCCAGTCAAATTAGTTTCAATGTATTCAGTATAATGTTTATTAAATAGTAAAGACATACAATTCGTACAACTTGACGGACTATTAAGCTTTTATGATGGACTAAATAGCACCATTCTTGACGTAAATGATTATAACGTCAGCCTATATGTGGCGTCGATGATTATGCCGTCATATGGTTAACTGAGAAACTAGATTCATCAATTATTTGATTTTAACATCGGATTCATTATGAAATGTATTCATCGGCATTTTGTATCGCCCCAGCAATAGTGCGCGATGTCGTCTATGTATAGATACAACATAGTATTACCCGACATCGGCACGCCCCGTAAGGGGTCGATGGTACATAGCTCGGGTCTGTATGTGCGTATGTTCGCGTGCGTCCCAGGCATGCGTACGTGCGTGTGTCCGGAGCTATATCTAAGAAACGACTGATCCGATTTGCCAAAAAATTTATCACAGCGAACGACCGTGGCCTATTAAAGGATGTTCACGTCTTAACCGCAATCAGCATGAAGGAAAGCGGATGCGGATCAGTTCAAATTTTGGATCTGTGGATATCTTGGAAAGTACTGATAAGATTTGGCTTAAATTCTAACAAAACGAATGAATTTTCCATGCAAGTTCCAAACGTTGGCCCTGATCCGGATAAAAACAACCGGATTCAGATCGGATCAAATTCTGGATCGGTATATTTGGGAAATTCTAGGTTGGAACAAATTATTTTTAAACATAGTCAACAGCTTTCCCATTCGATTGCGTTTACACGACAGTACCGAACTAATTCGGTGGTTCGTGCCTTCAGCTCGGACAATCAGTGATTCCAGAGATGTAAGAAAACATATTGGCCTATGCCTATATATGCCTACTTTGTGGCATTGCCGGGATGGGTACTGAAGCAGGTCCATGGTAAAATTTTCTTGACCATTGATAGTGCAGCTGGGTTATTCACTAGGACTTTTCCTATACGCAAATGTACACGTGCTCGCACACACGCCCACGCGCGTATTCACGCACACTCGCGTGCACTCGCGCACGCGGGTACGCACTCATGCATATCTTATTTTAAATTCTAAACAGTGAGTCAAGTCTTAACCCTTACCACTCGCATGTGAATATTATATTTTTTACTGTGTCAATTGCAAAGAATCTGGTGTACATTTTTCAACAATTTTGCTGGACAATGTTGCTGTCTACGACAGCAACATCTTGCACCAAATTTGTTGAAAATGAACACAAGTTCATCTTTTAATTTAATCTGAAAATTACAAATTTTGATATCAGTGTGATAAGGGTAAGCCTAATACAGTTTGATGAAGGCTCCGTAAATGAAATCATTTCTTTGCCATATCCGATCTCTCAATATATGGATAGCATTTCTAGCCATTCCCTGCCCATCTATAGCAACGCTGCGCCCACGCTTTGGGCCTGTTATAATCTATGACGTCATGATTGACGTAGATAAGTACGTCACGAACGCATATTTGATGACGGACTACGCGTTGTTGTACGAATTGCATGTCTTTTCTATTTAATAAAAATGATCTTGAAACTAATTTGACTGTGCGCTGTTGCTGCCACAGGCATCAATAGAACCCAGCCAAATTAGTTTCGAAATATTTAAAAGCTTATCTGTATAGGTACCTGGAAATTTATGGTCAATGGGTTCAGGGATCGATCCGTCCCAACACGAGCGAGGTGTGGGTGGAGCTTAGCTAGCGGTGGGGGGGGGGGGGGTTAGGAAAAAGTGGAAAGGTCCATTGTCTCACGAAAAGCAGAGAGATGTTTGAGTCAATCCAAGATATTTGTAAATAAAGCGGTGTGGACATATTTTATTACTTACCAGCTGGTGTGGAAACCATTGTTGAAGAGGCTGTTGTAGTAACGTTTGAAGGTGTAATAGAGGATGTGGTAGTGGTGGGCTTTTCTGATGTGACTGTGGTGGACGTTGGTGATGACGAGGTTTCACTTGTTGTGGATCTTGCAGAAGTTGAATCAAATGACACGGTCGTGTTAGCTGCTGATGACGTCATTGTAGGTGAAATTGAAGTATAATCAGATGTCATAGTATTAGTTGACACTGATATGTCAGCTGCTGTTGATGTCATTGAAGGTGAACTAGATGTATACTCAGATGTCATAGTGTCAGTTGACACTGACAGGTCAGCTGCTGTTGATGTCATTGAGGGTGAACTAGATGTATAATTAGATGTCATAGTGTTAGTTGACACTGACACGTCAGCTGCTGTTGATGTCATTGAAGGTGAACTAGATGTATAATCAGATGTCATAGTGTCAGTTGACACTGATATGTCAGCTGCTGTTGATGTCATTGAAGGGGAACTAGATGTATAATCAGATGTCATAGTGTCAGTTGACACTGACACGTCAGCTGCTGTTGATGTCATTGAAGGTGAACTAAATGTATACTCAGATGTCATAGTGTCAGTTGACACTGACAGGTCAGCTGCTGTTGATGTCATTGAAGGTGAACTAGATGTATAATTAGATGTCATAGTGTTAGTTGACACTGACACGTCAGCTGCTGTTGATGTCATTGAAGGTGAACTAGATGTATAATCAGATGTCATAGTGTCAGTTGACACTGATATGTCAGCTGCTGTTGATGTCATTGAAGGTGAACTAGATGTATAATCAGATGTCATAGTGTCAGTTGACACTGATATGTCAGCTGCTGTTGATGTCATTGAAGGGGAACTAGATGTATACTCAGATGTCATAGTGTCAGTTGACACTGGCAGGTCAGCTGCTGTTGATGTCATTGAAGGTGAACTAGATGTATAATCAGATGTCATAGTGTCAGTTGACACTGATATGTCAGCTGCTGTTGATGTCATTGAAGGTGAACTAGATGTATAATCAGATGTCATAGTGTCAGTTGACACTGATACGTCAGCTGATGTTGATGTCATTGAAGGTGAACTAGATGTATAGTCAGATGTCATAGTGTCAGTTGACACTGATATGTCAGCTGCTGTTGATGTCATTGAAGGTGAACTCGATGTATAATCAGATGTCATAGTGTCAGTTGACACTGATACGTCAGCTGCTGGCGATGACATTGAAGGTGAACTAGATGTATAATCAGATGTCATAGTGTCAGTTGACACTGATATGTCAGCTGCTGGTGAGGACATTGAAGGTGAACTAGATGTATAATCAGATGTCATATTGTTAGTTGACACTGATATGTTAGATGCTGTTGATGTCATTGAAGGTGAAATAGATGTATTCTCAGATGTCATAGTGGAATTGGCTGACCATGTAGTTGTCTGTGCTGTTGTTGCTTCATCCTCACAGGTATGGTTTTGACACAGATCTGATTTATTTCTGAAAGAAAATTACAATTTAAACTAACATTGTACATGCCTTAAGGTTTTTGTCTATATTATAATCCCTACCACACTGATGTCAATTCGTTGTCTTTTACTGTGTCAATAGCAAAGAAACTGGTTTGCATGTTGTCTCCAATCTTGAACACAGTTTATCTTTTATTTACACGTTTGACATCAACGTGGTAATGGTTGATGTGTCAGTTGTCAAACAATTAACTGAAAATTACAGAATATTGATTATGACAAATTTCGGACATTTTTGATAGAGCATACGGTTCACAGCTACATGGCATCGGTACGCTATGACGAAAACCGTGACCTCAAATATGCAACAAATTATTTTGTGTCCGCTTTTGCAATGTACTTTTCCAGTTTTAGCTATGTCCCGCCCATCTGTAGCTTAGCTCCACCCGCATGAAGCTCGTGTTGGGATCGATCGATCCCTCAACTCCCTGACTATCAATTTCCAGATAACTATACATGTAAGCTATTAAATATTGAAATTAATTTGACTGGGCGCTAATGCTGGCAGCAATAGCGTCCAGTCAAAGTAGTTTCAAAATATTCAACAGAATGTTTATTAAATGGTAAAGACGCACAATTCGTACACCGTGTCGGACTATTAAGAGCTAAAGACATACTATTTCGAATCATTCGCGACGTCATGATTATGACGTCATGCTACACGTCACGTAGTTGATTATGACGTCATATGATGGATGGAAAAATTGGAAAGGCCAATTGATGAATCTAATCTATTACGTAAGTATATGATGACATAATCTACTACGTCATCAGTATAGTGTGGTATGGTATGGTATGGTATGGTATGATATGATATGATATGGTATGGTATGGTATGGTATGGTATGGTATGGTATGGCATAGCATAGCATAGCATAGCATAGCATAGCATAGCATAGCATAGCATAGCATAGCATAGCATAGCATAGCATAGCATAGCATAGCATAGCATAGTATAGTATAGTATAGTATAGTATAGTATAGTATAGCAGGGCAGGGCAGGGCAGGGTAGGGTAGGTAGAGTATAGTATAGCAGAGCAGAGCAGAGCAGAGCAGAGCAGAGCAGAGCAGAGCAGATCAGAGCAGAGCAGAGTAAAGTATAGTATGGTATGGTATAGTATAGTATAGTATAGTATAGTATAGTATAGTATAGTATAGTATAGTATAGTATAGTATAGTATAGTATAGTATAGTATAGTATAGTATAGTATAGTATAGTATAGTATAGTATAGTATAGTATAGTATAGTATAGTATATTATAGTATAGTATAGCATAGCATAGCATAGCATAGCATAGCATAGCATAGCAGAGCAGAGCAGAGCAGAGCAGAGCAGAGCAGAGCAGAGCAGAGCATAGCATAGTATAGTATAGTATGGCATGGCATAGTATAGTATAGTATAGTATGGCATGGCATGGCATGGCATGGCATGGCATGGCATAGTATAGTATAGTATGGTATAGTATAGTATAGCATAGCATAGCATAGCATAGCATAGCATAGCATAGCATAGCATAGCATAGCATAGCATAGCATAGCATAGCATAGCATGGCATGGTATGGTATGGTATGGCATGGCATGGCATGGCATGGCATGGCATGGCATGGCATGGCATGGCATGGCATGGCATGGCATGCGATAGTATAGTACATTATAGTAGAGTATTTTATGGCATAACATAGAATAGCATCGCATAGCATAGCATAGCCTAGCGTGCATCAGGATTTATAGTCTGATACAATTTGCGTGCTCAGCCGACTTTCCACATGTATATAGGCTGGCGTCACAATCAAAATCCGTAAGGAATGACGTAACAAAGTATGTCATGAACGTTTAAAAGTCTGTCATGTGTACACATTTTATGTCCTTACTACTTGATAGACATTATCAAGTGTTGAATATTTGGAAACTAATTTGACTAGGCACTGTTGCTGCAATAGGCAGCTGCGTCACAGCACCAAGCCACATTAGTTTCAAATATCAAACAGATTATGTGTATAATTACCTTGATATTAGGATTCTGGGAATTCTGTGTTTGATCGATGCCAACACGGGAAGAGCGTGGGCAGCGATTAGCTAGAAAATTAGTTTGAATGAATACGCTGTTAAAGTAATGCTAATCTCATCTCAAATGTTGTATTGCTCAGATGGATTATAGTTTATAGATTCCATATCATTCAATATCCTGTCACATTTTCTTATCCGTATCACAATTATCTGCTTTGTAATATCGCACATATGTTGAATAGCGCTCGGCACCATTTTGTATCCTCAAGCGACAGTGTGATGTCATGTAAGTGTCAATATATTACATTCTTGCTTATGTAATTCTCATTCCTTTGAATATTTTGAAACTAATTTGACTGGAAGTTGTTGCAACATCTATTCTATGACTGAGCATATATACCGAGGCAAACACGTTTTTTCTCATTGGTTAAAAAGTAAATCATGACAGCCATCATAGGCTGTAGAAATGCACCAACAGTTCGCTACTAAAGCGTGAATATGTTTTGTTGTTATCATGATAAAAAGTTAAAATGTCATGGATGGATTATGGGTGACAAATTCTATCACATGAATGGTTAATATAAGATATGGTGATATGCCCTTTAAACACACCTGCATGAGAGGATTCCACTTGTGACATTACATGTCTCATAATATGTATCACAGGGTGACATTTCGCACGTCAGATTTTCTTTAACAGAAACTGAAATATGCAATAGTATACAAGCATGAACAGTAATACGCAGGTAGCTGACCCTTGATATTGGGATTGGGTATATTCAACTGTCTAGTCATCCATGCAAAATTCATGTGATGTATACATTGATTACTCATACGCTTATTTATTAATTTAAGCCGTGTTCTCACTGGAGAGTCACTCGAGAATAACACCATACCGCTACGCTGGTTAGGTTTCTAGTGAGAACACGTTTACTATTCAGGCACTTCTGTGTTCATGGTATTTTCTAAACGCAATTTATTTGATAAATGAAATTACGCTGCGGTCAGTGGATGCTGGATCAATGACATAGATGCCATACCGCTTACAAACTACAATCGTCTGGTGATTAAATGTACCTAACATTTCGAGGGACTTAGACATTACTGTCATTACTACAACTAATAGGAAGGTATTGTGCATGGATAACAGTGGGTCATATATTACCACATGAAACACAATAAAATATAAATTTATGATTATTTACATTACAGTATTATCACCTTATCTTATACTATACTTTGAACATTGGTTATGTCATAGCATTGCCCCACGCCCTTCAATATCTACCCCATGCAATCCATATAATCTTGCATGCACGTTTATTATTATTATTATACTATATCAGCGACACAAGCAGCCTTGCAAAGCTTACAGACTTGTCCATAATCGTTCAGGATGCGGGGCACATCTGTTACGTTGACCATTGCCATGGTGTAAGCATCATACAGGTGAACGTAACCATAGTACAATTTCATGAGTATATTTTTCACCAGCTCCGTCTCCTGCATACTGACAGGATGTTTGAACACTGTCTCCAAGAATATTATCGTTTGGTTGGATGTTGACGTTGGTCTAGAATGCATGAATACAGAAATGTTATACGAGATATAACTTGTAGATTTGATATTTCTCAGAACAATTTTAGCCCGGATATGAAAGAATACATCTACAAACATGGGGATTACCTTTATGGCCTTCTTCACCGGCATGCATGCATTTTTGTTCCAGATGTTCTCCCCTCTGACAGGAAAATTACACATTGTTTCTAAGACAATGATTAGATTTTATTTACATTGTTTAAATACAATAAAGTAAGTGCAAGGTATTTCATACCATGAGTGGTTTATCAAATGGAATCTATTTTAACGCTGTATGCTCAATTCCCAGAATCTCAATTTCAAGGTAATGGAACATTTCCAGTTTATGCATCTATCACATGACGTCGTTATCAAGTACGTGATGTATATTATGGCGTCATTATTAATGGCGTCATAAATGATATAGATAAGTTCGTCATGAACGCATAATCGACATTTCCAATTTATCAATCCATCATATGACGTCATATGACACCATAATCAACTACGTGACGTGTAGGATGACGCAATGAATGACTGGATTTAGTCAGTCTTAAACTCTTACTAGTCCGACACGACACGTTGTGCCAATTACATGTTTTAGCCATTTAATAAACGTTTTGGTGAATATTTTGAAACTCATTTTCCAGGGCGCTGTTGCTGCATCTGGTCAAATTGGGTTCAAAATATTCAACAGCTTACATGTACAGTTTTCTGGAAATTGATAGTCAGAGAGCTCAGAGATCGATTGCTCATAATGCTAGCGTGGCGTGGGTGGAGCTTACATAGAGATGGACGGGGAATAGCCAACACTGGAATGGTCCATTGTATAGGTAATATTAGGATAGATAGTATGCCAGTATCATGGTAATGATGAGCGACTGTGTTCTGCAGCTGAACAAGAGAAACTTTCTTTGAGCTGCAATCAGCCTTACCTCAACATTCCCCACTGCGCCTTATTCACTGCAAGGACAGAAAGATCCTTGACCTTCTTTCTCATCGTTAGTGGTATTAGGCCGTGTTCTCTCTAGGGACTTAATCCTGAATAAAACCAACCATCAGTATGGCGATATTCAGGATTAAGTCTCTAGTGAGAACACGGCCCCAGATTAAAGTCTTTGAGGTCTGCTCACTAAACAACTGACGCGTTGATGTCGTGGCGTCCTTCGCGTGCCCCATACCTGTTAGCGTATATGACTGTAAATTCTAGTGCTTTTTGAACAGGGATATTTTCTAGAATGGTTCACGTCATTAAAATAACGATATTCAACAATCTACTTTCTTAATGTTGGTATTTTGTTACCTCCGTGCTAAAATGAGCAATGCAGAGCTATACAAATTGTGGAAACGACCACCTGGGGCACAGCCTGTGTGCACAACAGTGTTATAAAATATGTCTAATGGTAATATTGAGATCCTTATTATGAAAATCTATTTGGAAAGATAATTTCTTCCACCTTCACTTACTCATATTCCGTAGATCGTACACCAGCAATGCTCGTAATGCCAGAAAACAGGCGACGCATCTGTAAATAATAATAATAATAATAATAATAATAATAATAATAATAATAAATAATAATAATAATAATAATAATAATAATAATAATAATAATAATAATAATAATAATAATAATAATAATCTATTACATACAATGTCATGGAATAATATTGCAATATTATGAATGCCGCCATTTTGTGCATTGTCACACGATATTTGTGATGAGAAATATTTTGGATATTCTAATTTAATGGACCTTTCCAGTTTTAGCTATGCCCTGCCAATCTCTAGCTAAGCTCCACCCAAGCTTCGCCCGTGTTGGGATCGATCGATCCGTGAACTCCCTGACTATCAATTTCAAGAAAACTATACACGTAGGCTGCTGAATATTTATATTGCCTATGGCAGCAACAGCGCCAAGTCAAATTAGTTTCAAAATATTAAACATAATGTTTATTAAATAGTAACGCCATAGTCTACAATTCATAGAAACTATTAAGTGTGTAAGACGGACTCCATCGAGTCGTTCATGACATAATGATTATTACGCCCTCCTACGCGTCGCATAGTTGATTATGACGTCATGTGATTGACTGACGAAATGGATTCATGAATTATGTTTATCATAATATGTTATACTATCTCAAGCTGACTTACTGACTCCTGTGCAAAGTGCTTATAGAGGCGTGTGCTGTTAACTGAGCGATCAGAAGGAGCGTTCATGGCGACTATCACCGCAAAGCGAACAGTCATCTTATGCCCTAGAAAAAACATGTGACTGATAAGGAAGTTGTCGCTGTGACCTTGGATGTGGACATTTCTAGGAGATTATTTCTCAGTAATTGGCTATTATGGTAATTTTATAATGAGCCGCTGAGCGCGCTGCGCTAACTGCGTGTATCAATGAAATAATCCCAGTTAGCATATTATAAATTGATGAATATCCTTAAATATGCTAGTCTAAAATTACGATAATCAGGTTATCAAGATTAATCATTATTATTATCATTATTATTATTATTATTATTATTATTATTATTATTATTATTATTATTTTATTATTATTATTATTATTATTTATTATTTATTATTTATTATTTATTATTTATAATAATAATAATAATAAAAATAATAATAATAATAATAATAATAATAATAATAATAATAATAATAATAATAATAATATTATATAGTGAATTAAGATGGAATATTTGTCAGGCGAAATATTCAAAGGGTTGATTTGTACATTGCATTCGTACATGTAGGAAAACATACAGTTTTTTAGCTGCGGTAGCATCTCAATAAACCACCATGGCCCCTTAAATAGTTAGTTAGTTAGTTATTTACTTCATGCGTCAGTTAGCCAGTCAATCAATTGAACAGCTTATTCCGGACTGTAGTTTTACAAGTGTGCGTACTCGGTAGATAAGCTCGGGGGGAAGGTTATCCGTGGGGTCTTGAAGATGTGTGATCAATTTGGGGTCCAACTATCAAAAGTCAAGGCCACCGTGGCAAGATTAAGAATTTTGAAACTATTTACGAGAAAAAACACACTTATCAATCAACAGAGGTGGGCCAATGGTGGGGTCAAAGGGTAAAATATCGAGGTCGCAGTTACATGCGTAGCTACCCAAATAGGCATTGTTTGAATTGCACGCGACTTTGCACAACGCCGCATTGAAAATCAATAGGATTTTTCTATTTTCCATTCTCGTGGCATTGATGAATAATTATATCCATGAAGACAGTTTGAACTCATTGATTAGATGAAATCCAAATATTGCTGCTCATGTGTATGGGTGACATCGGGGTGTGGGTGGGGGTGGGGGGGGGGTGTGTGGGTGGGGGGGGGGGGGGTTGTGTGGTTGTGTGGTTGTAAACAGATTGTAATGTTAAGCCCTCTTCTGGTAACTTAACCCTGCAGACTTCAAACTTTCTACTTCAAACTAACCAGCTATGTAGTGGTTTTGAGTCACATCTATCTGCAGGCCAAGAGAAGCGTATTTTTAATATTTACCACTGGAATAACGGGCTCGGTAACCGAGCCAGTCATTCCAGCGGTAAATTTTCAAAAATACTCTTCAATTGGCCTTCAAATGGACACTGGTTAAGAAAAGACTTAAATTTTCATTAACGTTACCCATTTGATGGTCAAAAATTCCAATGGTAAATTTATAAAAATAGTCTGTTAACGCAAGTGGGATTAACCATTTAACCATTAAAAATTCCGTGACTTATTTTGAAAACAACTCCACGGGGGAAGAATTCGACTGCCTCCTGTTGCTGCCATTAGCAGCAAAAGCTCCCAGTTAAATTAGGTTCAAAATAATTAACATCAATATTAATTTCATTAGACAGCTTTTGTTATTTCTGACCAGCTATGGTTAAATGGCTATGAATGGTTGGCCACACCTCGCAACGTTTCGAGTTCGATTGATATAAGAAATCTGCGTTTGAATATTTTCAAGTTAATATGAAGCTGGCACAGTTGATGCCATAGGGAGCAACACGTCCATGTACATTTAACATAGAAAGTCAAAACATACCCATACACATAACGGGAAGTCTGTACCATACGGCATGAACTGCGGCAGAGGCTGTTGCTGCCGCTGCTGCCGCTGCTGCCGCTTCTGCTGCTGCTGCTGCTGCTGCTACTGCTACTGCTACTGCTACTGCTACTGATAATGCTGCTGCTGCTGCTGCTAATGATGCTGCTGCTACTACCACTACTACTACTACTACTACTACTACTACTACTACTACTACTACTACTACTACTATTACTACTACTACTACTACTACTACTACTACTACTACTACTACTACTACTACTACTACTACTACTACTACTACTACTAATACTACTACTATTATTACAACTACTAATGCTACTACTGCTGCTGCTGCTGCTGTTGCTGCTGCTCCTACGCTACCGCTACCGCTACCGCCACCACCACCACCACCACCACCACCACCACCACCACCACCACCACCACCACCACCACCACTACCACCACCACCACTACTACTACTACTACTACTACTACTACTACTACTACTACTACTACTACTACTACTACTACTACTACTACTACTACTACTACTAATACTACTATTATTACAACTACTAATGCTACTACTGCTGCTGCTGCTGATGTTGCTGCAGCTGCTACGCTACCGCTACCACCACCACCACCACCACCACCACCACCACTACTACTACTACTACTACTACTACTACTACTACTACTACTACTACTACTACTACCACTACTACTACTACTACTACTACTACTACTACTACTACTACTACTAATACTACTACTACTACTACTACTGCACCGTACTCAGACTAGACTGTATTTTAATATAGTATATTGTATACATGTATCTATATTTTATATTTGTAAACTAACTACCGCCATCATGCGTTAACTAAAAAGAATTTCCCTTGTATGCCATCGCAAGGATGGCCTGCGTGTAATGAAGAAAACTGAAAGTGAAACTGAACCAGTCGACCCATCTTGAAGTTGAGAGCAGGTTACATCGATGTTATAAGATGTAACCCTTTCACACGTGCAGACCCTGGCTCTCAATTTCAAGAACTACATGGTGATTATAATAATTTACAACAGCAGCTCGAGGTAAAATGACTGTAAAGACTTAGGCGTGTTCTCACTAGAAACCTAACCCGGAATAACGCCATACTGAAATATGGCGTTATTCCCGATTAACTCTCTAGTGAGAACAAGGTTTTAGGCCATGTTCTCATTAGAGAGTTTATCGGGAATAACGCCATACTCCGGTGAGAACACGGCCGTAGTATTTAATAGAATAAGCCTTTCATGACGAAGCGTGTCGGAACCGGCCTCTACAGGGGTCTTGAGGGGGGGGGGGTCCATTTGTAGAAAAGAGAAGACTATCTTTGAAAATGCACAACTGGAATGACTGGCTCGGTAACGGGGCAAGCCATTCCACTAGAAAATTGTCAAAAATAGTCTTGACCTACAAATTGGCATTTAAGAAACAAATATTTTTATATTCTTGACCAAATTTAGTCATTAACTCTTTCACGACTAAGCCGGCCAAAACCGGTCTCTGTAGTGGTCTTGGAGAATGGTCATTTGCAGGCCAAGAGAAGACTATTTTTGAAAATTTACCACTGGAATGACGGGCATGGGAACGGAGCCAGTCAATCGAGTGGAAAATTTGTCAAAAATAGTCGTCTCTCTGCAGATGGACATTTAATAAGCAAATATTTTGATATTCCGGACAATTTATCAACTAAAGGGTTAATAACAAACTATATGATTCTTCCTTATCAGTCTTTTGATTTCAAAGGCTAGCAATGAGTCCCTAGAGATTTTGTTCTTGATATGTTTATTCCTTTACTTACTGGTACACGTGGCATTGTCTGCAAGAAGGAACTGCCTGTTTGGACAAACACAGGCTGTTAGACCATCTTTCAATATACAACCATATGAGCAGTTGTGATCTTTTCCAGAACACGGCTGTCTAGTATCTGACCCTATCATCAACACAATAAAAGAGTATCAACTATCCAAGAGCGTTGGCTAATTCCGTTATTAATGATGCATATTCACACGACAATGATTGAAAATAAAATTGTTAAAATTGGATACTTTTCGAGGCTTAAATTTGTTGACTAGATGTAATGAAAAGAAATAAATCTTAACATATTTTTTGATTTCATTCCGTATAAAATAATATAGTAGGCTTAGTTGTGAATTTAATTAGGGACGTGCGTCATTAATTAAATTTCACAACTTAAAACGTGATACTAATTATATGGAATGAAACTATCATTTGTTAAGATTTATTTCGTTTCCTTACAGATAGATACATAATTTAAGCCTTTAAACGTATACAATTTCAAGAATTGTATTTTCAAGCATACTGGTATGACAATGCACCTTTAATTAATCCCTCAATCCGTATTCATCTACGCCCACATTCTCAGAAAAAAACTGTTTTGTGAATTGTGTATACACAATGAATATCTCGACTATCAATATAATCAGAGTGTCTCTCCATGGAAAACAACGCACTATTTTAATAATACAATTTGAAAAATGTATTAGTAAGATTACTTATTCACACACACGTTTTAACGATATGTTATTTGAAAGAGGAACACGGTCAAAAGATTTAGGATTGTGTTGCCACATTACAATGGATGCAGGAATAAACATAAACACTACTATTATGCATAATATAACAAGCTGCCTCGTTATCATTCTATTAGTATGCCATCAATCGCAAATACTACTGAAAAACAGCTATGCAAAAATGCACATAACTGTGAAGTCAAAATATATTTTATTATGCAAAATCTCAAATATTACGTGACGATGAATGCAGATTTGCAACATATGCATAGTTTATCTGTTTTACACATAATTGTGTAATGCGTATTATGCATTACTCTTCATATTCGCCTGGATCAGAACATAGTATCTCACTGAGTTACCCATTGTTTGCCTATCGTAAATGGAGCTAAACTGTGGCAATTTTTTAGAAACACCGAAACCTGAATATGTGGAATTAATCGCAATGGCCAGAGAAACTCAACTTTGCTGATGGTGGGAGAGCTTAGGAACCTCAACGATCCGGTCTGGCTAGGTCTACCATGGTCTAGCTCTTGAGTAATCGAGTGCTTAGGATAACTACCCTGAGAGAAAAAGGATGTCGGTGATGGAGAAAACAGGTCTAAAACCAGAACTAATTTATTACGGCCTACCTCTAAAGGCTGTACACCATGCTGTCGAACGAAGCCTTCTTAAATGATTGAAAAGAAGAACAATTTATGGTTCGCGATGTGCCACAAATGCGCTAGTTCCCATGTTTGCACTACAATGCAATAGTAGGAATTTGAGATTACAGTCGTGGGAAAATGACTGGCATGTGTTTGTATATATCTGAGTTAGAGACACAGTGAATATTAAAAATAACAGTATCATTAATTCTAACGTTTTTCCAATTGAACTCTGAGAATAGCAATTGTAAGACAATTATACAGATCGCAGGTTAACTTTCGTTGATAGGGTCGTTGATGCAAAGTTACCGGTCAATGATTCTCTTGCCGATTCACACTTCATAAATATAAAATTAAGCTTACATTGTATACATGTGTTTTCATCAGTACTCAAGGAAAAGCCATCGTAGCATGAACACAAGTATCCTCCTTGTGTGTTGATGCATTTATGCCCGCACTCACTTGTCTCGTTACATTCATCAATATCTGAAATATGACATATCACAAACAGCACCGTTACTAATTAGTATCCCATCAGAACGAGTCAGACCAATGAATATTTTCAAAAGGAAACATTTTTAGCATATCTTATGCAATTACTTTATTATCCTCGCACGTTTCTAATAAACGAAGCGGATATTGTAATCGCCTCCGTCAATATGTTCATATGGCTATCTGCCTCTGAAATTGTTTGGTGTAATTCAATCATATTTGCTATGAGTGTTAGCCATATAATTGCGGAATGCAAGATGCCATTTTTGTTAGGCTCCTTCCCAGGATGAGTCGGGTTGGGGTTAGAAAGTGACAGTTGATTGAATTCAACCAAATTTGGTATGCAAGTTATACATATGATTGCGAATTGTGAGACAATGTTTACAATTGACCTTTCCGGTTTTAGCTATGCCCGGCTACCCCTAACTAAGCTCCACCCACACCTCGCTTGTGTTGGGATCGATCGATCTCTGAACATCCTGACGATCAATTTCCAAAAAACTACACAGGTAAGCAGTTGAGTATTTTGAAACTAATTTGACTGGGTGCTGTTGCTGCCTAACGCAGCAACAGCGCCCAGTCAAATTAGTTTCAAAATATTCAACAGCATGGTTATTAAATAGCAAAGAATTACAAAGCCATACAATTCATACAACGTGTCGGACTCTTTGAGATTTGATGATGGTCTACATGGAACCCTTTGTGACGTAATGATTGTAACGTCATCATGCACGCGCTGTACTGATTATGCCGTCATACGAGGTCGGATGATGGATGGATACTCCGGAAAGGTGAATTTGGGGACAATGTTTACAATTAAGATCTATCCCAGGGGTGACTAGGGGGTGGGGGGGGGTGGGGCAGAACGGCAAGTTTCGTCAAAATTATGTGTTGCTCATATGACTATGGTGATGTTTACAGTAGACGTCCCCTGTAGTGCTGGGGTGGGATTGCAGCGATAATTGTGCTGGCCTTCACAGTTGGGGAAAGTGTGGGGATGTGCGATGTCGTGCTATCAATTGCACTCTTTTAACTCCTATGCCGTATCATCTATGGTATATGTGGTTTGCAAAGTATAAACAATGCCCACGATAATTTAATTCAGAGTGAGGTTTATTTGCGGAGAAATAAACTTACTTGACTGAAAATAAGGCGCCAATATGCAAACTGATTCAATTTCAAGTCTACGAATGGTGCCTAATTGTAGCCGTGTGAAATGAGGATGGCACGAAATAAGTGTATGCCAAAACCTTTGGCATGACAGGACGCGAATTAATGATCGGAGGCCTTGCATATTTCTTCAACAGGAAATTGATTTATGATTCGATAACAGGTACACGAACATGGTATTGTAAGAAGTCAATTTCTAATACTACCTATACAAATTAGGATGGTAAAAAGTAGATTTATATGGAAACGGCAGGGAAATGAGCGTGTCAGATGTCAGTATATTATGCAGACTTAGAAAATCCGTTTATGATTAGCATGCATAATGGACCTTTGCCCTTTTATCTATGCCCCGCCCATCTCAATATAAGCTCCACCCACACGACGTCCGTATTGGGATCGATCGATCTCTGATCTCCCTGTCTATCTATTTCCAGAAACCTATACAGGTAAGATGTTGAATATTTTGAAACGTATTTGACTGGGTGCTGTAGCCGCCGCCAACGCCCAGTTAAATTAGTTTCAAAATATTCAACAGCATGTTTCTTAAATACCAAAAAATATACAATTCGTACAACGTGTCGGTCTATTAAGTGTTAAATACGGGCTTAATCATGATTATGACGTCCGTATACATGTCGCGTAGTTGATTATGACGTTATAGGATCGAGTGGGGAAATGCATTCATGAATTGAATGGCCTAATAAAGCATCGGCATCCCGGGAAGTTATCATGATGCATGTGCTGTAACATTACGTGAAATGGACCAAACACGTGACATCACTGATCTGACAAGTAAGTTGTTTACGATCACTATCGTATTCGGACATAACATCGGCTATATATGTACCAGAGAAGGATTTTTGGAGCTATGCTATTCAGATAGTCAATTAGCCAAGATTATTTTGGGTAGAATCAAAAGAATAAGTTATATTTTTCTCGCTTATTAACATTGTGTACAAGCTTTAACCGATGTCCAATCACATCTATAGATTATGTAAGATGTTAAAATAAGTGTGATATCGTATACTCGCGCATGTCCTTTGCATATATGCGATTAAACTCTAAAGCAAAAATAAACGAATCAATTAATGTAAAATTGATGTAATGGAAGTATGTAACATGCAATTTAAAGGACTTGAAAGCTAGCATTGACCAACTGCACTTTGCATATTCCAGATGGGAAATGAGAAATTCCTAATGATGTACTCAATATTTGTCTGATTCCTTGAAGCTAATTTGACTGGGAGCTGTTGTTGCATATGACAGCAACACTCAGTCTCCTGTCAAATTAGTTTCAAAATATTCAACAGCTTTCCTATAGCGTTTTCTTTAATGTGAGCAAATGGACTCTCATGTGGCAAACGGTTAAGCAAAACACTATAAATTAATTAATACTCTCTTGATAGATTGGTATAAAATCTCCATGAGTGCTCCCACACGCATGCTTCTTTCTTACCCACACATGTTCCATTAGCATACGTATCACGATATCCTGGACCACAGCGGCATGCATATGTTCCTGATGATAACATTACACACATCTGATCACAGCCGGCACAACTGCTGTTATCTGTAACAAGATGTTATGTATGCTATTACTATCGCTGTGATACAGCATTTTGTGAAACATGAATATTGCCACGCAGCAACAGTGCCCACATGCGTATGAGGTCGTATACATGTGGTTGTTTACATTTAGTCATTAAGTGACATCATGGGTGTCACCAGGGGTGGGTGGGTGGGTGCAAGTCCATGGCGCCATACCCCTAAAATGGACCTTTCCAGTATTATCTATGCCCAGCCCATCTCTAACTAAGCTCCACCCACACCTCGTCCGTGTTAGGATCGATTGAACTCTGAACTCTCTGACTATCAATTTAAAAAAAACAACTATGCAAGTAAGCTATTAAATATTTTAAAACTAATTTGACTGGACGCTGTTGCTGTCTATGGCAGAACAGCGTCCAGTCAAATTAGTTTCAAAATATTCAACATAACGTTTATTAAGTGGTAAAGACAAACTATTCGTACAACGTGTCCGAATATTAAGCGTTAAGGACGGACTATATCGAGTCGTTCATGACGTCATGATTATAACACCATTTTACACGTCACATAGTTGATTATGACATCATATGACGTCACATGATGGATATATACATTTGGAAATGTCCATTTGTTGGAAAACATCACAGAAATGATCAAAAGTGACAAATAAAATTACATAAAGTGCATTTAAATTGCAATGCTACTTATACAACGGTATACTTAATCCGTTGACTATCTCTCCATACCCTAATTTATATTTCACCCACCTCATCCCTAAATTTCACTCGTTGTAATGCCCCTGAATAATGTAGATTGTTTGTGTAGTTGTCGTTGTGTTTGCTTATTGCTGTTTTCGTGGTTGACGCCGTTATTGTTATTGATTATTTGTATATTGAGCTGTTATTGGTGTTGCGTTCATATAATGGATCTTTCCATTGTTAGCTATGCCCCACCCACCACTAACTAAGCTCCCGTGTTGGGATCGATCGATCTCTGAACGCTCTGACTATCAATTTCCAAAAAACTACACAGGTAATCTGTTGAATATTTTGAAAGTAATTTGACTGGTTGCTGTTGCTGCTAAGGCCGCAACAGCGCACAGTCAAATTCGTGTCCAAATATTCAACAGCATGTTTATTAAATAGCAAAGAATTACAAAGAAATACAATTCATACAACGTGTCAGACTCTTTGAGATTTGATGGCGGGTTATATGGAACCCTTTGTGACGTAATGATTGCGACGTCATCATACACGCGCTGAGCTGATTATGACGTCATACGAGGTTAGAGGATGAATGGATACTCTGGCAAGGTGAATTGCATTACCAGGACCATAGCTGCTGGTTGGACTTTCACAGATGGACTCCTCCGCAAGACATTCTAGCCCTCCATTAGAACTGTAAAAGAATTTGATACAAGAAAACACATTTTTTTACTCTCGAATATAATGCACGATTGACTGATTTAAATCAGTGATTAAAGTCGCGATTTAGATCAAACGTCTTTCTTTAAAAAAAATCCTTGAATCGAACCTACTTTTTTCAAAATATATTTTGCTTAATTTTTAATCAGGTTTTACACATTAAATGTGATAAAAGAATGTACTGATCATTTAGCTACACCATTGCAACACGGCTGATTGTCTGTGGGTTTAACAACATAGTGATACACGATTGAGTTAAATCATTCTTTTTTCAAGTAAAATTGTGCTCATTTATCATGTTTTTGAAGTTCAAGACCAAAATAAATTAAATTAAATTCTTTATTGGACAAATACATTCAACTTAACCATTGCAAATCGTCTGTTTGTAACTTGCATTGTCAATAATAATAATTATACGATGGTAATTTTCCTGGGGAAAAATCATTAACTAAAAATGAATCCACTTTTTTCAAATTATATTGTCAAAACCTTTAATCTGGTATATGAAGTTCAGGACTATATTAAGTTTAATATAATTATTTACATCATTGCAAACAATCTGTGTGTTGCCTGTTTCAGGACAGCATAAGAAATACGCATTCTTAAATATTGATTTAAAGAATTCTAATATGTCAAAAGTTGCTTTGTGCTTTAGGAAATTACCAAGTCAATTCTTTACATACAACTTATTCGATACACTAGATTTTATCCAAATTTGAAAGGTAGATCAATCTTTGCACGGCTTTTTTCTTAAGTAGTCTGGTTACCGATGACGATGAGGATGATGCTGGGTAACTGTGTTTTGAAGTTGAAAAAGTGAAAAACTTCTTTCAGCTGCAATTGGTTTTTCTTCAACCGTATCCACTGTGCTGTATCTGCTGCGAATATCTTGGGTTCTTTATTTTTTTCTAGTATTTAGTGGTCCTAGATTACGTTCTTTGAGTTCTAATCGCAAAAATACTTAGCAAGGTTATGTTGTGGCGACTATAAACATTCTGTATGGAGCCCCGTAAGTGATTTGCAAAAACACAATATTTCATTTGCGTAACCTGTGCTCACGACTCAACAACTCGGGAACATGATTTTATAACTCATGCATACAAAAATACACAGTTAACTTACAAAGTCTAAGCAATAGAAACACTGGGCTTGAAACGAAAAGAAAAATCTTGCAGGAAGGTGGATTTCTAGGTGCGGTTCTAAGCAAAATCGTACCAGTCATTGGAAAATTGTTTGACACATCACTTGCTAAGAGTTCTGACCTATGTGCCATAAAAAATAATAATAAACAAATATCGTTATTTCGGACTATATATACGATATTTTGTTTATTATTATTTTTTATGCCACATAGGTCAGAACTCTTAGCAAGTGATGTGTCAAATGAGTTTCACGTGCCGACTGTGTCAAAATATCATTTTAAGCGATAAATAGGATCTCAAACTTGGTTCCATCTCATCTCACTATTATCAATCTCGTATAGTTAAAGCTCATGGAATGTCATCCGTTGGATAATAGTGATATGAAATGGGACCTCATTCCAGATCCTCTATATATGCATCATATAAAGAAGCATGAAGTAAGACAACAAGGGTACATACTCCGACGAAGAGTCCGGAGTGAGTGATGCTAGTAATAAGGCATGTCTGCGAGTTCTAATATAGTTTTTAACTGGTTTAATCCGAAAAAATGTGTTAGTAATAAGGCATGTCTGTGAGTTCTAATCGTTAACTGTTTTGAACCCGAAAGAATTAACACAAAAAACCCTTTATAATAATAAATAGTATGTTGAATGTTTTCATAGTAAAGAACCAGCAGTTTCTGGTCGAATTATTTTCAAAAGATCACACTCTTACCTGTATAGCTATCTTGAAATTGAGATTCTGGGATTTCACCGTTCACAGGAGTGAAGAAACATTATCTTTTACTATTGCTTAGGAATAAACATGACACAGACAAAATGTAGGATAGGCTCCTTTACTTTCCATACACACCTGCATATGACAGTGCCATTCACACTGCTGCATGTCGTTTGATTTGTGTCACATGGTGTCCATTCACACGTCACGTTGTCATAGACCGAGACTGAAACATACGTAGCACTCTTTTATCCAAGGTTTGTGTTTTTGCATTGTGTTAAACATATTAAACGGTGCCCAATGTGTGTGCGCGCGCGTGCGTGCGTGCGTGCGTGCGTTCGTGCGTGCGTGCGTGCGTGCGTGCGTGCGTGCGTGCGTGCGTGCGTGCGTGCGTGCGTGCGTGCGTGCGTGCGTGCGTATGTGCGTCCATGCGTGCGTACGTACGTGCGTGTCTGTGTGTGCATGCCACACTTTCTAAGTTATCTCTGCTTACTGGATGATTTGTAAGTCAGAGTAATATAGAACCAGTTAAAAAAAAGGGAATCTGTTCTATCAGTCAAACATCAGACATTATAACTGATTATGTGACTTGTGTCACATTATAATTGCGTACGGCTCCGACATGAACATCGAAAAGTCCCTCACGAATTATACATTGTGTGTGTCTTTGATGAATTTACATCATAATAAACAGTATGTTGAATATTTTGGAACTAGTCCCACTGGGAGCTGTTGCTGTCAGAGGCAGCAATAGTTTCGGTCATGTTAGTTTTAAAATATTCAACAGCTTACCATTATAAGTTCTCCGATATTTAGATTTCTGGGAATTCATGATTCAAACTATATAAATCGATTTCACCGCACGTCAACGTATCGGCTCCCCCATTCTCCTAAACAACGCCTCATTAAATCAGCATATGTCATTAACCCTTGGCTTCCTGTGTCAACTTAACCCTTTAAAGTGCCAGGTTGGCAAAAAATGGCAATTACAATGGTCTTGGGGAATCTGCAAGCCAACAGATGACTACTTTTAGAAATGTACCAATGGAATGACTGGCTCGGTAACCGAGTCAAGCAGTCCAATGATCAATAATATTCATCTCTTGGTCTGCAAATCGACACTGGCTAAACACGAACTTAGGTTTTCTTGACTATTATGTATTTAATAAGCAAAACACTATAAAAAATATTTTCCTAAATTGTACATTTACAAAAAAACCAGTCTTTTCTTCGCCAACAAATAGTCATTCTTTGTGAAAATCTTAAACGTTCTTAAAATGTCTTGATATATTAAAGGGTTAATTGATAAAAGTAGCTTATAGAGTGCTTTAAGAAGCCCTTGACACAGGATGGGTTAATTGAGACAGCATGAAATAGGCAAGGTTGTTTTTAGACCGATATACAAATAGCATCGCAATGATTTCATCACGCCTAAATCGAGTCATTCATGACGTAATGATTATGACGTTACACTTGACGTCATGCAGTTTATTATGATGGCATATGATGGATGGATACACTGGAAATGTCAGTTCGTGTTGTAGAATTAGATGGAGAGCTGTGTCCTATCTGGTACCAGCATGTCGGGGGCGGGTCATATGAGATCCGCACCCGGGGAACTAACATTTTACCTGGCGGGTTACAAGACGAGGGAACCGCATAGCTCGTGCGGCGCATCGGGCAATGGCCCCTGACTGTGGTCGAAATGTCAAAACTATACACGACGCATGTGCGGATTTTGAATTACCACTCTTTGACGTGGTATGGCAGATCAGATGAGTTATCTATCGAGAGCATCACTCGCCCAACATACTTTGACGAGCTTTACATCGGGGCCAACAGGCCCATCCGCAAGAAGGTCCCTCTGAAGTGTTGGTGTTGGGGGTTGTCTTCACTTAAATTTAGTCATTGCCCTCAGATGATATCTTTCCGGGATTATCCAAAAACTTGCGATGCGGACATGGTGGCTACTACCCCAGAGACGAGTGCTCAAACCGAATGGTGCCGTAGTAGGTAGGCTAGTGGGAGCCTAGCTTACAGTAAACAGTAACACACGACTCGTTTATTCTCAGACTAGGCACATCACCACCACCTTCTCTCTGTCCTGACTGCTCTCAATTCTGATTATTCAGCCCCTTTTATATTACTCGTGACGTCACAGCTGGAGCGCCCCAGCCAATCAGCGCGCGAGTTGCAAGTACACGCATGCGCTTATAACTATTTAGCAATATTTTTAAAGGAATTGGAAGGCTCTATTTAAAGATAACTCGGCCATTTCTGGACCGATTTTAAAATGGTAAAAAGAGTTGGAATCTACGTCTCATTCAGGTTTTGATCGA
>CM067364.1:36509238-36701738 GCA_034401795.1 Chaetoderma sp. LZ-2023a | reverse complement strand
TCTATAAATTCATACTGTCGTGATATGATTTAAATAAAAGTGTTAATCACAGTTAATCACAATTATATGTGGTCATAATCAACTACCCTACGTATAAAGTGACGGCATAACCAATTAGTCATGAATGGCGTAGCTAAGTTCGTCACGAAGGCTTAATTGATGACAGACTAAGCATTGTTGTATGAATTGTAAGTCTTTACTATTTAATGAACATGCTATAGGCAGCAACAACACCCAGTCAAATTAGTTTCAAAACATTCAACTACTTACCTGTATAACATTCTGGAAATTGATAGTCAGGTAGTTCAGTGATCGATCGATGCCAACACGGGCGAAGTGTGGGTGGAGCGTAGCTAAAGATGGGTGTGGCATGGCTTAAATTGGGTCCCTACATTATTTAAGGCTATACTCACTTGAGCATGTAGCATTGTCTGAAAGAAGGCACTGTTTATTGGGGCAGATGCAGGTCTCTTGACCGGCACAAGAAATACAACCATAGG
This sequence comes from Chaetoderma sp. LZ-2023a, assembly GCA_034401795.1. Lineage (NCBI taxonomy): Eukaryota > Metazoa > Mollusca > Caudofoveata > Chaetodermatida > Chaetodermatidae > Chaetoderma > Chaetoderma sp. LZ-2023a. The sequence continues at coordinate 36,701,238 of CM067364.1, read as the reverse complement.
AGCAGTTAGTGTGATCTCCACCACATGGCTGAAATATATCTGAAACAAAGAAAATTTGCTATATTAGGACTTTATTAAATATATATTACTTACCGGATCAAATTATGTTCAGGCAATTGTAGATATGAGTTCTAAAGACTCACGATTTTCTATTTTGGACAGTTGTGACATTAATATCTAGACCTTTACGACTAGGAGTTCTAGACACCTATGGCTATGTTTTGTGAATATGTGTGGCTATGCATTCAGAATCCGTGTGTCTATGCGGTCTGGATGGTTGCGGCCATGCATTCTATACACCTGTGCCTATGCATTGAGGATGTTTTGGCTATCCATTGAGGATGCTTGACACTTGTGACTATGCATTAGAGATGTTTCTGACTATGCATTCTGGATACATGTGACTATACATACTGGGTGCTTGTGACTATTCATTCTGGATACATGTGGCTATACATTCATGTGTTTTAGATTCAGGACACTTGCGCCTATAATGTCTAAACAATTGCCACTGTAAGTTCTAACTATTGTCGCTATAAGTACTAAACACTTGTCACACTGAGAAATAAACATGTGCCACTCTGAGTTTTAAAAAATACCCTGTCGTGTCACGCTGAGATGTAAACATCTGTCACTCAGAGATAGAAATCGTCTCACACTGAGATGTAAACATCTGTCACTCAGAGCTAAACATCGTGTCACACTGAGATGTAAACATCTGTCACTCAGAGATAGAAATCGTGTCGCACTGAGATGTAAACATCTGGTACTGAGATGTGGACACATGCCGCTATGAGAGCTAAACACTTGTCACACTGAGATGTAAACATCTGTCATTCTGAGATACAAATCGTGTCACACTAAGATGTAAACACGTATCACTATGAGTTCTAAACACATATCGCACTGAGATATAAACATCTGCATTCTGAAATACAAGTCGTGTCACACAAAGTTGTAAACACGTGTCACACTGATATCTAGGCACTTGCCACACTCACACTGGGATATAAAAATCTGTCATTCTGAGATAAAAATCGTGTCACACTAAGATGTAAACGCTTATTACACTGCTATCTAGGAACCTGCCACACTGAGTTTTAAACCCTTGTCAACACTCTAAGCACAAGCGCACGCGCACGCACACGCACACGCACACGCACATGCACACGCACACGTACACGCACACACACACACACACACACCACACACACACACAGAGAGAGACCTTCATAATTAAACAGTTAAACAGCAGTTACCCTGTTTGGCTGATTCATTCTGTCTGTTGCATATATTAAAACATATGTGGAAGCAGAATTGTATGGCTTGTATACTGAGCATATAAGATACCCCAGTAATAGACAAGTAATAGCCTATTACCTATTACTTTTCAATCTATTACTGTTACTATTACATTGTAAAATTAACGATCTATTTCTATTACTATTACAATTACATGGAAATCGCTGTAATAGCCTATTACTATTACTATTACATATTACTATTAACCCATCCCTGGTGTAGTCATATATACGAATTAAACATTTAAGGTTTATAATTTATTCAACAGCAAGTCATGAGCTCAACGAGGTTGTCCGCCAAAGGCAATGCATATAGTCTTGGCGGACAGCTTACACATATTTATGTATAGCCATATAAATAAATTAAACAGGACAGTTACATAACAAGCTACTGTTCAGACATAGCATTTACACGTTCTAAGTTAAGCACATGTTTTATTATTTTAATTAATTCCAATTACGTATGCTACAGTTTAACTATAAACGAACCGGACAGTTAAGTAACATACAATCACAAGACATAGACAAGTTAAATTAAAAAATACAATTTATGTCTAACAAGTAGCAGTTGGAGTAGTGATGTTGCAATACAACAAATACACATTTATATTTTTGGTTGACTTTAATTATACAGTACATCTCAGAAATAACACACCTCTCTACAAAAAAAAGAAGTGAAAACGTTCTGTTCAATGTGTCAAACAACTGAAATGCAAGCCACGGTTGCCTACTGTTGGTAGTAGTAGTAGTAGTAGTAGTAGTAGTAGTAGTAGTAGTAGTAGTAGTAGCACCGGCAACAGCAGCAGCAACAACAGCAACAGCAGACGCAGCAGCAGCTGCAGCAGCAGCAGCACTACTCTGTGTTAATTAAGTAATCATTTATTGCTTTCTTGAATGATTTTGTTGTGAGTATTTTGGCCCCGTTTTGTGTTTAGTATGTATGATTACTGTATTCTGCGACTGTAGTAGTAGAAACATCCTACAGCTGCAATCAGTCCTTCTTCACTTTTGCCCACTGTGTTTTCTCCACAGCCGAAATCCTTAGCTTCCTCAGGTCCATTCTTGACTTGAGTGTACCGAGTCCTGCTTACTAGAGGTCACCATTATTCCATAATTGAGTGGCTGCAATTGATATTCTGTCTTTTCTCATGTTCCTGCGAGTGCATTTCTCATGTAGTTTGTGTCTGCTTCTAGTGTTATGCTGGTGGATGTTAGTATTATTTACAAAGAAGGGGGCTATGGAGTTGGGTAGTGTTGTTGTGGATGTCTCACCATAGTAAGCCTTTGGGATTTACCTATGTCAGTGATTTAGAGTAATTTTTCTACTTTAAACATGGCGCTGCCATATGTTGGTCTAGAAAATAATTTAATGCTCTTTTTACCTTGAATTTTGGATATTTTGTGTTTGTAGGTGTTAGTCCAAACAGCTTTGCAGTACATGAGGTGTGGACCGATTAAGGTGCTGTACAGTGTTTTAACAGTGCCATGGGTCATATATGGGTTTAATCAGTGGATGACACAAATTCCTTTTACTACTTTTGCAGTCACTGTGTCAATTCGTTTAGCCCAGGTAATATTTTTATCCAAATATACTCCTAGAAGTTTGGGGCCTCTTCAATTTCCTTTTCGTTGATGTACATTTTTGGAATATCTTTATTTATTCTATAGATTTTGAAAATAAGTTATAATTTGTTTTATCCACATTTAATGATAGGTTATTTAATGAAAATCAGTTAGTAATTTCTTCCATTTTGCAATTTACGTGTTTGTATAAAGTAAGAATTATATCTCTTTACTATTTAATAAACATTATGTTGAATATTTTGAAAGTAATTTGACTGGGAGCTATTGCTGCCATAGCCAGCACCCAGTCAAATTTGTTTTAAAATTTTCAACAGGTTAACTTATAGTTACCTTAAATGTGCGATTCTGTAAATCCAGGATTCAAAGTATATAAATCGAATCCAACACGTACGAATCATGGGCGGAACTTAGCTAGAAACGGGCGGGGCATAGCTAGACATGGTTTCTCTATTGAATCAGAAAACATAACATTACCTTTAATGCAGGAACTTCCATCATGAGCCAAAAAAAAGCCATCATAACATGAACAATTGAATCCTCCTGGTATGTTGTCACATCTCTGATCACATGCATGCGTCTCCACACATTCATCAATATCTGAAATGTGATGGAATCACCAATAGCATCAACAATCATTAATGAGCCGGTATTAATTCTGCCTAATCAATCTCTTGTCATAAATGACAATGAGAATAACTCTAGTTTTAATCGAGAATGATAAACTATTTTTGAAAACATTATGTTGCAATGTCTGAGTCATTAACCGTCTCTTCATCCAATTTAATCGAGAGATTCGATTTGCCACCCAAGTATATGACGTCATGACCAATTATGTAGCATATAGGCTGACGTCACAATCACATTGTTCTGTTCTGTATACAGTTATCCCTCTACTTGGTTGGAGCACTCACACAACACTGTGGCAACAATTAGTACTTAATGTGAAGCTCGAAATGTCCGTCAAGTGTACGAATTGTACGGATTTACAATTTACTAAGTATTCTGTTAAGTGTTTTGGAACTAATTTGACTCAAATATGTTGCTATCATAGTCAGCAACAACTCAAGTCAAATTAGTTTATTAAATATTCAACAGCTGCTTTGCTTACAAATTTTTTTTTAGATTTTTGTAATACCGGATACACAGTGTTAACGATATGAGCATTGGACGCTGTCGGATCGGTATTCAGGTAATTGAGTCTGATAAAATATAGCCTATGACGCAATATGAAGCATATTTTCATGATAAATTGTCGATATATGATGTGGGTGACATTAACCAAATGGATTTTTAGTGCAATGTCCGAGCATTGGCATCATAGAAATGTATACGTTTATGCTGCAAATTCATGCATTTTAGTATAAATATGAAGGCATCGTAAGATTGGATCAATTGAAAATGTGTCTGCCAGAAAATTGGTTTATGACGTAAATCTTAATCACATGAATATAGCCAAATTTATACAACGATAGTGTTTCCGGTACATAGATTATGTCAGAAGGCTTATGATCTGTTTTTTTATGTTGCGTTGGTTTCCTAATTTTCATAAACCAGTTCAACATTACTAACTAGATACAACAGATAACGTATGATTAATTATTTGGCAATTAACTTGAGTGAAAGATGTTGCAAGCAAACACATTACGTGGTGTCCGTCCATCAAATAATATCCCCCCTCTGGGACCACGGCAGGGGTCTCCAAGTATCATGCACAACTCGGGTGATGTTGTGTCGCCTTGGCTATCCAAACAGGACACCACTATTTAGTTCTCTGTCCTGATCAGGACGATTGTCCCTAACACCAGCTTCTCCAAATTTAGGAGTGCACATTATACTGCAAATAGTCCCAAGACATTTATGGGTTTCTGCACATTTATTCCTGACACCGACTGCTTGCCATTGTCTTTGAAAGCCAAACATTGCGCCTAAGGAGGATGGAATGGAATACATTGCAGAAGATTATTTTCTGTTAACAACCATTGCAGATTGCATCAAGGGTGCCTTCACTGGTATCCTCCGAGACAGATTCGCTGGCATCATAGACAAGCGGGGCATTAGATACATTTGAATTAGCTGGCCCATGCCCACTTAATATGACACTACTTTTTCCAAGGATACTAATAATCCTTGTATCTAGAGAAACTGGTGCACCTCAATACTGGATCATAGGGTGATTGCACTCAGAACTGATATCAGGCGCTTGCCTCTGTCCTTCGCCAGAAAGGTCATGCACGTCTTGAGATTGAAGAGAATCCTTAGATATACAGATTCTTGGCATACTGTAACTTCTATAACCCACTGTGAAAACGTTAAAGACCGTCAACAACGTGTGCAGTTTGCGACGACTATTTTGCTAAGTAAAATAAGACGAGATGATTGTTCGGGATTTGACTCGGTACCAAGTGATATAGCTATTTCCCGTACACAATTAAGCAGGGTCACAGAGTGCGAAGTTTTGTTTGAAATTTTGTTTGCGGTTATTTTGAGCTAAACTAAATAATGGGGCATTATCATAATAGTACATCTGGTAAGTATTATTTGAAGTAGAAATGCTACTCACACTATACGATTATCAGCAACGACCAGAGATTATCATGTAAGATGTGTGTGCGTGCGTAAGTGCGTGCGTGTATGAGCATGCGCGTGCGTATGTACGTACGAGCAATGTGCGTGTGTGCATACGTGTTTACTAATATCCTTACCCATGCATACTGATCCATTCCTGAACACATCACGGTATCCAGGAGCACACCTACATCCGTATTCACCTACTGATAGCACAACGCACATCTGTTCACAGCTGGCACAAATGCTAGAATCTAAAACAAGAAATTTGATCCATAAATCTAGTCCGCAATCCATCCATGACGCATTTCGTTTGCTGACGAACATGGCTACTGGCTATAGGGATTAATTATCCCCACGGTTTTCTAAATACTCTGTGGATTATGACGTCCCGTGTGCGTGGTGTGCATGTGAGCGTGCGTGCATGTATGCTTGAGCTTGAGTGCATCTGTGAATGTGCGGGTATGAACGTATACATGCGTATGCACGCGTGTTTGTACATGCACGTATGAGCTTGCGTGAGGGCCTGCGCGTGTGAAGGCACATGTGCGTGTGTGTGCGCGCGTGCGCGCGCGTGTGTGTGTGTGTACGTAGGTAGCAAAACAATTGCGGAGTGCAAGAAGACATTTGCATTTGGCTCCTCTCCCAGAGGGCGCAGGTGGTCAAAAGACCAACTTTTAACGTGAAGTGCATGTGTGTGCGTGTGTGGGTGCGTGCGTGTGCATGCGCGTGCATGCGCGTGCATGCATGCTTGCTTGTGCATGCGCATGTGCGGTTGCATCAGTGCCTGTGCATGTGAATGCGTGCGTGCGTACATATGCGCGTGCGTGCGTGCGTGCGTGCGTGTGTGTGTTCGCATGCGTTCTTGCTCGGGTGTGTGGGTGGGTGCGTGCATGCGTGTGTATATATGTAGCTAACACTGTGATTGCGGATTGCAAGCAGACATTGACATTTATCTCCTCTCACAGGGGGCGAGGGGTGGTCAAATGAACAACTTTTAACGAGAAGGAAATTAATTGTGACGCATCTACTCCGAAACAGTTTCTCAGAATTTAACAAAATTTGGTATGTGATTTACAGTTACAGTTAGCAGTTTGGAGTGCACATGTACATTTGGCCCCGTGCCCAGGGGTTTGGTGTGGGCGGGAATTGATTATGACGCAACTCTTCTGAAACCATTTTACAGAATTCTATAGAATTCGCTATGTAAGTCACCTATATCAGGGTGGAGTGCAAGATAGCAGTTTTACATTTGGCTCCGCACCTGGGGATCGGGGTTGGCGTGGGGGAAAAAGGCTAAGCGAGTGACTGTAGCGTTACTCCTCTGAAACAGTTGGACGGAATTTAACCAAATATGGTAAGTCAGCTACCTATATGATTGTAGAGTGCAAGAGGGCATTTATGTTTGGCTCCCCAACCAGGGGAGATGTGTACTTAGACGGTCAAGAAATTCATAGTAACGCATCTTCTCCGAAACTGGTGAACAGAATTCAAACAAATTTGATATATGAGTTACCTCATCATCGTTGTGCGTAAGCTAACATTTACGTTTAGATCCATCCCAGCGGGTGGTGTAGGGTAGGGTGTGTCAAAATGTCAAAGCAGTGAACGTGGGGATTTGCCATGATGCGTCGATGACCAGGCAATCTAGTTAGTTTATCTAACAACAAATGGAGGCTGCAAAAAATATCCACGGGAGCCTAAACCGCCACCGCCGTAGTCGTCGTCATCCTCGCCACTGTCGTCGTCATCATTGTCGCCATCGCTGTTATCGTCGTTATTGTGGTCTTTGTCATCATTATCTTTGTCATTGTTATTCCTTGTAGTTGTTGTTGTTGTTGTCATTGTTGTTGTTGCAGTTGCTGTCGTTCTTTTTGCTGCTGCTGTTGTTGTTGTTGTCGTAGTGGTAATAGTAGTAGTAGTAGTAGTAGTGGTAGTAGTAGTAGTAGTAGTAGTAGTAGTAGTAGTAGTAGTAGTAGTAGTAGTAGTAGTAGTAGGTGCTGTAGTAGTAGTAGTAGGTGCTGTAGTAGTAGTAGTAGTAGTAGTAGTAGTAGTAGTAGTAGTAGTAGTAGTAGTAGTAGTAGTAGTAGTAGTAGTAGTAGTAGTAGGTGCTGTAGTAGTAGTAGGTGTTGTAGTAGTAGTAGTAGTTGTTGTTGTTGTTGTTGTCGTTGCTGCTGTTGTTGCCGCTGCTGCTGTTGTTGTTGTAGTCGTGGCATTTGTAGTTGTATTTGTAGTTGTATTTGTAGTTGTAGTTGTTGTGCTTGTTGTAGTAGTAGTAGTAGTAGTAGTAGTAGTAGTAGTAGTAGTAGTAGTAGTAGTAGTAGTAGTTGTTGTTGTTGTCGTTGTTGTTACCTGGAGCATAGACTTGTGATGGACATGTCGAGTTCTCTGTAGCGCATACTGGACCGCCATTAGAGCTGCAAAATAATTACATTCATCTTTGAAGAGTGAGCAGATTCACAAATATAATGCATTGTCCCTAGTTGTATTTACAACAGATTGCGCAAAGAGAACGAAATTAGCAAATCATCAACGGAGAAATCAGATTTTACGTATGCCCCACCAATCTGTAGTTAGCCAGCCCCTCTTGTGCCAGCACATTAAAGCTCTCAAAATACCATTTATTTCAATTAACCATTTAATTGCCTATACTGTTCAAGGAAATTTTGATTTTTGCAGCCAAAAAGAGTATTTGTGTAAATTTATAACGAAAATATACAAAAAATTTATCACTTTTATCCTTCAATTAGACATTCATCAAAAGTTTTTTCCGCTTTGCCAGTGTCCAATTGAAGACCAAGAGTATTTTTGAAAATGTACCACTGAAATTACTGGGCCGGTTACCGAGCCAGTCATTCCGGTGGTAAATTTTCAAAAAATTTCTTCTCCTAGCATGCAAATGGGCATTTCTCAAGATCACTGTAGAGGTCGGTTTTCACCAACTTGACCATTAAAGGGTTAAGTTGACATAAAACGGCTTAAAGGTACGCATTCACACCAAAATGCCTGAAAATAAAAGTGTTAAAATTCGATTCTTTTATAGGCTTAAATTGTGTGCCTAAATGTAATGAAACGAAATAAATCTTAGCATATGGTGTTTTCATTCCATACAAATTAAAATATATTTTTGGTTGTCAAGTTGAATTAGGGACTCGTGTCACTAATTCAATTTCAGAACTTAAAAAATTATATTAATTTATACGTAAATAAATTATCATATGTTATTAAGATTTATTTCGTTTCCTTACATCTACGCACATAATTTAAGGCTCTACATGTATAGCATTTTAACAATCTTATTCTCAAGCGTTTTGGTGTGAATACACACATCCAGCCACACTTTGCCAGTGTCGGGATCGATCGATCCCTGCAATCCCTGAATCTTTATTTCCAGAAAACTATACGGGTAAGCGGTTGAATATTTTGAAACCAATTTGACTTGGTGCTGTTTTCAACAGAATGTTTATTAAATAGTAAAGCCACAACACGTACAACTTGACATACTCTTAAGCGTTTAAGAAGGACTAAATCGAGTCATTTATGACATAATTGTTTATGATGTCAGCCTACAAGTCACGGATACGCTTATGGCGTCATATGATTGACTGAGAAACTGGAATCCTCCTTTAAGTGGTAAAATTCATGTGTCATATCATATCACAAAAATATCTCAATTTCATTAACCGGTGCTCAAATCTGTAAAGAAATCCAATTTTCTTATAAACAGGTCAATCTGCATACCAAGATATCCTAATATTATTTTAAAACAAGGACAGATTTGTTCAATACCCGTGTCGTTGAAATATTTTTCATTCAGGCCACCGTCAGGGTTGGCAAGTTTTGGACACTAGTGGTTTAAACCGCGGTTTAAACCATGGTTTAAACCGTCCGCCCAAAATAGGTTTTGGACACCTTAAATTGTCCAAAACTGTCCAAAACCTAAAATATTGGTATAAAAAATATTTTTCTGAAATGTCATTTTCTTAAAACAACTATATAGCATTTAGACACATACAGGTACATGTACATATTGATGGATGGTTATCTACATGTATTTTTGGATACTTTATTGCTATATAATAATAATAATAATCTAAAAGGACACATATGATTTCAATAAATTAGAAGTCTTATTTGCTTCTTTCTATAATCCATGGGTTAATTTTTTTCAACTTTTGTTTGTCTTAAATGTTTTAACTCTGTATATTTCGACCAGTTGTGTTAAACCAACAGAAATCCTATTTAATCAATAATGTAAACATATTAGACTACCTATGTACAGCTAGATGTTTATATTATTGAGAACTGTCTCTGTGTCTAAATCTATTTCTTGCAAAATGTTCATGGCCTATGGAAGAATCTTAAACTCATAGAGAAAATATAGTCTGCTAAGATGTTGTTTCAACAATTAACTGATGACCCTTGCTCTCTAAGGCTATTTTAGAATGCACTACTCAGTACACACATTAGCTATGTTTACATAAGATCTTATGCAAATTTGGGATTAAGGCATTAAGCTGATAGAATATAAATTAGATTCTTCATGTTTTCATCTATCCTCAGTTAATGCTAGATATCAATTAGACAATTAGTAAAAAGATATCCTTGTGCTACATTAATCTTTGAATTCTTCTGTTGTCCTGAATATTTATGTGTTGATGGTATTTGAAATAGTTAATATGTATTTCAAAGGTGGTAGGCCTAAGGATCCAATTTGGAAGCACTTTTTGGAAGTTAAGATTAATGGCAAACAAATGGCTAAGTGTAGAGAGTGTGAGTTCACAGTTGTCAACAAGGTAGCAAGGATGAAAATACACTATGAGAAGCATGTGAAGTCTACTGAAAGTCCTGTTGAACAGGCTGATACAGACAGTGCAGACACACATATCAGCAAAGACATCAAGATTTTGAAGGTAAATAAAATTAATGCTTAACCCCTTGTCCTCTAATGTCAATAACTAGAAATTTTATATTTTATTGTGACTATACCAAGGAAACTGGTTTTCATTTTTCAACAATTTTGTTGGGCGATGACAAATTTGTTGAAAATATAAAAACAGTTTATCTTTTAATTTTATTTGAAAAATGTTTTTGTTGACATTGGAGTGCTAGGAGTCCAATATATCTAATACATGCCTTAACCCTTTCACCGATGAATTCCTCAGCTATCATTTTCAAGGACACTATGCGGGAAAACTGCAGAATATTTCGAAACTAATTTGACTGGAAAACAAATTTACTCGTGAAATGACTGCCGCTTTTACTAAGCCAGTCATTTCAGTGAAGAATTTTCAAAAATTTGTGCTAAGTTGTGTTTAAAAGTCATAATGTACAATGTAGGTAAGGTTACTATTCACTGTAATTGTCTTGGCCGCATAGGGGTTATCAACAGGATGTCTCTCCTTTAGTTCAGATACCTGAGTTAATTATTCTCTTTGCCATGCTAGTAATAGAGCCAGGTCTGATAATCTCTGATAACCACAATCACATGCTGAGCCTCTTTACAATTCAATGGTATAGGTGTGATAATTGGCCTGTGAGGGCGCTGGCTTAAGATTAGAAATAACACACAATGATCTGCTTAACCCTATACTCTCTGCAACCCAGGGTTTTCAGGAATACTCTTGCCTGAATATCTTTACTACAGTAATATTATGAAAACAATTTGGCATAGCACACTAACACCCTTCAGATAGACTGATGCAAACAGTCAAACTAATATTCAGCAAGTCCCAAAGTTTTGAAAATAAATAAAAACATGCATTTATTTGACAGAAGGGTGGTCTATCCTTAACTCTATCCATTCCAATCTCTGATTTCTTGTTATCTTTTAATAGGATTATGATGCATAAGAGTATGGTGATATGTCCAACATGGTTTTGGACAGTTTTGGACAATTTTGGACAGTTTTGGACTGGTTTAAACCATTTAAGACAGGTTTTAGACAGGTTTTGGACAATGTCTGCTCAAAGTTAGTTTTGGACTGTCCAAAACCCAACCCTGGCCACCGTAAAGTCAAAAGTCTATATTTTGGAAACAATGTTGGTGAAGGCTGTTGTTGTAGCGTTTTAGTTTTTGACCATACAATTGACTTACGTCACAGACATACGTCAACCCACGTACGGAAAAGACCGCGCCATTAGAGTTATTGGAAAATGCTTCAAAATGTATATTTTGTAAACATTGTTGTTGAATGCTGTTGCTGTTGCGCTTTAGCCCTTGGCCAGAAAACTTGCATACCTGTTTGGGACCACACCGGCAAGGTTCCACTCAAGTTTGGAGACGATTGGACCAGGAGATAATTTGTACACACATGGCCGAAGTGCGGACTCGATGCCGGTGGGGCCAGCTGAGGAATGGTTCTATGATTTGTTGTCCGACGCCCCCAGTCCCACCCCCGCGGCGCCCCACCCCTCCTACAAAATACGAGCAGGGTGTATCTGGGGGGGGGGGCTATCTCGGAAGAAGGTAAAAGGTGGATGTGCTTAGAAGCGTTCTCCTGCATCCCTGAGTGTAAAAACCATGCTCTTTGAATTTAGAAAACTGTACTCTTTGTACAACTATGAGCTCCCCCTAGGCCCCCCCCCACCCATCCCTTCCTACCAACTTGTACGGTCGCGATACAAACGTTTAGCCACGTCACTTTTTTTTTAGTTCTAGTCATAAAAGATTATGCCACCGCCCACAAGAAAACAAAATTAGGCATTTGAAGGCCTCCTTTGAATAGTTTGAGCCCAGGATAAATGACCCTTCGACATCCACCCCAATATGGCTAAGTAACACGTTGCGAAATCATAATTTATATCAGTCATTCCATACACGCTACCTGTTCAATAGTTTGTTACTAGTAGTAGTAGTAGTAGTAGTAGTAGTAGTAGTAGTAGTAGTAGTAGTAGTAGTAGTAGTAGTAGTAGTAGTAGTAGTAGTAGTAGCAGCAGTAGCAGTAGTAGTAGAGGGCGCGCACGTCATGATGAGCAATACAATCTGGTGATGCCGCATCGTGTAGTGTCATGTCGGCCACGTATGTGCGACCTAGGATTCACACAGCACAGCTCAACTCAGAGATAGCACTAAATATTACTTTCACAATCTATTCATTAATCCATTGAAGCCAAAGGGCGGAATTCGAAAAAAACATTCACTATTTAATAATATTCAAGTAATTTGACTTGAAAATCCTGTTGCCTGTGGCAGAAACGGGTTGTTGTCAAATGGGATACAAAATATTACAAGAATATTCAACAACTTACCATTATAGTTGCCATGTATGGTTGATCCCCTGAATACTACATTCCCAGGATCTCCGATTCACCGTAACTGTAGGCCTACAGGTAGGTTTTTGAATAGTTTGAACAACATTTGATAGACAAATATGTTGTTGGTATAACCAAATTAAGTTCATAATTTTTAACAGAATAGTTCTTGGATTGTAAACAAGTTTTAGCATTTGGTCTTTTTGGTTTAAATGTGTTAAAATTGTAATTACTTTAAGAGGCATATGGGTCATTTAAACGTAATTGTATCGTGTTAGTTTACAATACACACCTGCATATAACGGTGGCGTTCACGCTGCTACACGTTTCGTGATGCGTGTCACACGGTGCCCATTCACACGTCACGTTGTCAAGGACCGAGACTGAAACATACATAGGTGCATGGTTCATCTATTTTGTTAACACTTTTAAACCTGACTTCTCATAATCTCAATTTTAAACCAAACACACTGGTAAGCTGTTGACCTCCCAGTCAAATTAGTTTCAAAATACTCAATGGAATATAAATTATAAAAACTTCAAGCATTTTGGTGTTTCGGCCTTTAACCGAGCCAGTCATCCCAGTGGTCAATTGCCAAAAGTAGTCTTCTCTTGCCCTGCAATGGGCATAGATTTTTTTTACCATAATATCTATCAATTCTTTGATCAGCAAACGGCAATGGAGGGATCCGATATGCCACACAAGTCAAATAAATTGCTGATGTCATAATAAATTAAGCCAATCAAAATGACGTAGCTCTGTCACAAAAATCAAAACGTTCTCCACTATGGGGTAGGCCTACGAATTCTATGTCATTGATGAATTTACAAATTAATACACATTCTGTTAAATATTTTAAAACTAACTTAAACTAACAGCAACCCACCCTAGTGAACTTAGTTTCAAACTATCCAATCGCTTACATGTATAGTTACCTTGAAATTTAGTTTCTGGTAACTCAGGATTCGATGTTTAAAACCTAGTTTTAAAGGCACAGACAACGGGCAAGTTAACTGATGACTATTTTTGGAAACTTATCAATAGAATGACTGGCTCATAACCGAGTCAGCCATTACAGTGGTAAATCTTCTAAAATAATGAGCTCCTGGCCTGCAAAGGGACACTGAATAAAGAAGAATTTTTGATTATCTTAACTATTAAGTATTTAATATGCAAAACATTTCTAAAAAAACTATTTTCCTAAATTCCATTGCTAAATTTACAAAAAAAGGTTTTCCCTCCCCAGCAAATAGTCATTCTTTGTGAAAATCTTAAATGTTGGTAAAATATCTTGATATATTAAAGGGTTAATTGACAAAAGTAGCTTATAGAGTGCTTTGAGGCGCCGGTGACACAGGATGGGTTAATTGAGACAGCATGAAATAGGCAAGGTTGTTTTTAGACCGATATACAAATAGCATCTGCAATGATTTCATCAACATTCTTCCATTCTACAGGTGAAGTTTAGTCAGTGTGTGATATCAATATAAATTAACCGACATCAACCACATTCGTACAAAGCCACACTGCTTAGTGGACCTTTCCAGTTTTAGCTATGCACTGCCCATATCTAACTAAACTCCCCCTCGCTTGTGTTGGGCCCAATCGATTGATCCCTGAACTCCCTGACTATCAATTCACAGAAAATTATACAAGTAAGCTGTTGACTCTTCGAGAAAATGCTTATTAAATGGTAAATACATACAATTCGTACAATGTTTCAGACTATTAAGTGTTTAAGACGGACTAAATCGAGTCATTCATGACGTAATGATTATGACGTTACACTTGACGTCATGTAGTTGATTATGATGGCATATGATGGATGGATACACTGGAAATGTCAGTTCGTGTTGTAGAATTAGATGGAGACCTGTGTCCTGTCTGCCACCAGCATGTCGGGGGCGGGTCATATGAGATCCGCACCCGGGGAACTAACATTTTACCTATCTCTAGGGTTATGTGAAATCGCCCAGAGATGCACTGCAGGCCAGTAATTAGAATATTTTCGCAGTGCTTCCTACTTTGGCGGGATTATCTAACTAACTAGTAGCCGAAGATACAGGGGGCTGTATGCGGTCATCGACACACGATTCTAACCACTCTGAAACCCAATAGTTCCAAAGTCAGTCTAGTACATAGTCGCGTTTATTCACACAATTAATCATTTAAACGGTGTTTAGAAAATTCCGTACTGGTACGGACGTTTGAATCTGCCCTGTAGTTAAAAGTCAATAAATGCGGATGCATTATGGCGGATTACAAGACGAGGGGCACCGCATAGCTCGTGCGGCGCCTCAGGCAATGTCCCCTGCCTGTGGTCGGAATGTCAAAAGTATACACGACACATGTGCACCTTTGGAATTACCATTTTTTGACGTGGTATGGCAGATCTGGCGAATTATCCATTGAGAGCATCACTCCCCCTACAATCTTTCACGAGCTTTACATCGGGGCCAACAGGCCCATCAGCAAGAAGGTCCCTCTGAAGTGTTGGTGGTGGGGTTGCCTTCACTTAAATTTAGTTATTGTCCACGGACGATATCTTTCCGGGAGTATCCAAAAACTTGCGATGCGGACATGGTGGCTAGTACCCCAGAAACGAGTGATCAAAACCGAATGGTGCCGTAGTAGGCTGGAGAGCCTAGCTTACAGTAAGCGGTAACACACGACTCGTTTATTCTCAGACCAGGCACATCACCACCACCGTTTCTCTGTCCTGACTGCTCTCAATTATGATTTTTCAGCCCCTTTTATAGTACTCGTGGCGTCACAGCCAATCAGCGCGCGAGTTGCAAAGCTTTTGGGGGGGGGGGGGGGGGTACGATCATGCGATACACTATTGTCCCCATGCACTAAGTACATGCATGCGCTTATATCTATATAGCAATAATTTGAAAGGAATTTGAATGCTCTATTTAAAGATAACTCGGCCATTTCTGGACCGATCTTAAAATGGTGAAAAGATTTGGAATCCTCGTTTCATTCTGGTCTTGATTGATCTCAAGAATGACGGCGAAAGTGACATTTAAAGGCATTGCGAGCACCAACTCGGCACACAATATGCTGCTTTTTCTCCCCAACGCTACCGTGCGTCGTCAAGCAATCACTGGGGGGGGGGGGGGGTGCGTGCTTGGAACGTACATGGTCCAGCCGTTCCGTACCCACACAGACTGGGACGGTTCGTACATGACCGGTCGATCCACGCTACAAGATCAGATGATCACCTGACTGTATCTCATCAACTGCATTGTGCATTTACCTTTTCAACGTACATTATCTTGTGCTGGACATATAGTTTTGACAAATGCCATAGTCATGGCAGGTGAAATTTGTCTACATAAACGTGGCCAATCAAGTAAAATACTATGTTCAAGCAGAAGCTACTTCTCTCGACAACCATACCCATGTAAAGTTATGCTCATAAATGGGCAGATACGATAAATTGCTAAGTGAAGCCATGTTATTTGTCACCACCGACTTGCTAAAATATCTCTATTATATACATTATCAATAAATATCACACATATTTTCATAAGTCATTATTTTGAAATTGCAACTGAAACTATACCAACTAATCTGTAACGACTATTTTATACATTAAAGTACAAAGCAATTTAAATATTAAAAAAATAATCAGGTAGTGTTAATAAATATTCAGAACAATCCTCGGGAAAATGTATCACTGCTAACGTGAGTGTACCTGTATGGTTTACTAGATTGAGAAATTATAAATCTTACACTCGTTTCCGGTATCATTCAAGATGCGAGGTGCAGCTACCACGTTAAGCTGTGCGCCATCATAAGCACTGTAAAGGTACCCGATGCTGGCATACAAGTTATGTAGTGTGTCCTTTACATGTCTTGTCTCCTCAATTCCGACAGGGTGATGGAACACTGCATCAAAGTAGATCTTAAATATTCCAGTCGATGACGTATTTCTACAATAAATATGAATTGATATATGCTACAATACGATGAAATATACCTTCCCACTTTATCAATCCAATGACGTTATACTCAACTACGGGACATGTAGAATGACATCACAATGAATGACGTCGATACGTACGTCAAGAATGCATATTTGAAGACGGACTATGTGTTGTTTTGCAACTTGTATGTCTTTATTATTTTATAATCGTTATGTTGAATAATTTGAAAATAATTTGACAGGGCGATGTTGCAAATTAGTTACAACATATATTATATTACCTGTATAGTTTTCAGGAAATTGATAGTTAGGGCAATCGGGGATGGGTCAATCCCAACACGGCGAAGTGTGGGTGGAGCCTAGATAGGGATGGGCGGGGCATAGCTACAAATGGAAAAGTTCATTGAGCTGAGGATCCTTGCAGGGGCCATATATGGTCTTATAGGGTCTAGACAAAAATCATTGGCTTACTCATATCTCCTAAGTGCTACACCAACAACATTCCAACTGCTAGTAAAGGCCGAGCGCATCTGTAAACAATAATAATAATAATAATAATAATAATAAAAAAACCAAAAGGTTGAGTTTTGATGTTGAGTTTTATATTGATATAATTCGATTTTGTAGGAAATCAAGTTTAAATCGTTTTGTTTCCTTTCATAATTTAAACCTTAATTTTAGCAATTTTACTTTCAAGCATTTTGGTTTGATAATATACCAAAAGACTGCTACTACTACTACTACTACTACTACTACTACTACTACTACTACTACTACTACTACTACTACTACTACTACCACTACTACTACTACTACTACTACTACTACTACTACTACTACTACTACTACTACTACTACTACTAGAAGTACTACTACAAACAAATACTACTACTACTACTACTACTACTACTACTACTACTACACTACTACTACTACTACTACTACTACTACTACTACTACTACTACTACTACTACTACTACTACTACTAATAATAATAATAATAATAATAATATAATAAAAGACCAATTCTGGCACATATCCCCCGACCAGGGCTTTTTAGTAAAACAACAATTTTTAAAATCCAAATATTAACGTCTTTCAAGAAATCAAGGAGAATTCCTCTGGTGATTACTGACCGATTTCGGCCAAATGTAAGGCAAGTCACGGTCCAGTGTAGAGGGGTGTATTTTCGAAATTTGAATTGAATCCATTCAGGTTAACTGAAGTTATTAAACGGAAAACAAATATTTCACGATTTTTCAAGAAATCAAATGGGAATAACTCTGATAGATTTGCACAGATTTCGTCGATATGCACGCCACACAGAGGTGTTATCATAAGGAGTGGACATTCCAAATTGGGAATGAATCCATTCAAGCTAACTGAAGTTATCGAGCGGAAACCACATATTTCACGATTTTTCATGAAATGAAGGGGGAATAACCCCGATGCTTCTGGACGGATTTCGAGACTTATGCAATCGCCACCGAGGGGGTATTATAGAGTTGACATAACAAATTTAGAATGAATCGATTCAAGCTAACTGATGTTATCGAGCGGAAACTAAATGCGGTTGCAGAGACACACGGATACACAGACCAACGGAGGATGGGACCCATTTCTATAGTCTCAGTCGAAGATGTCGGGGTAGGGGTGGACTAATAATAATAATAATAATAATAATAATAATAATAATAATAATAATAATAATCTTGTCAGACAACGACAGCTTCACACATTGATAAATGCAGCCATGCAATGTTACCAACTACACATTTGAAGAACCATCATAAAGCCTTTTGAATTGTATACTCATTCTGGTGAATATTTGACTGGGGGTTATTAATACATATGGCCGCAACGGGCACAAGTCAAATTAGTTTCAAAATATTCAACAGCTCACATATATAATCAACCTGGTTTGAGATTCAGGCAATTCGGTGTTCAAAGTGAAGAAAACGAGTTTTGACTTGTGCACTGTAGTAATCTCACTTACAGTCTCCTGGGCGAAGTGGGCATAGTCGCGTGAATCGAAATATTCTGAAGTATTCGAAGGCATGTTAGGACCTGAACCAGCGTTGATAGTTACAGTGAAGGAAACAGCAAACTTATGACCTAGATAAACATTCAAAACAAAATAAATAATTTATTGCTTGCAATTTGGGATTTGCCGGAGAAAGGAACTGTGTTAGTCTTGTTAAGATCACAGATTAGAGGTGGTACCTTTGTAGGCTAGCTTTATTTATTTTGACATGCTTTCACACATTTATGTGCGAACACTTGTCAAAATAAATAAAGTTAGTTTACAAAAGGTACATACGTACTCTGATCTTTTTTTTTATTGATTTGGGATGTGGATATTGCTAAATTAATTCTTGCTAGTCATGTAATCAGTGTTTCCCATGTCATCTTAGTTTTTGGTGACGCAGGCACCATACACTCTGAAATCGGGGGTGCAAAACTAAATCAGGGGCTCCTTAACTGAAATCTGGGGCTCTCATGCAGTTTTTCCGATCCATCGTCACACAAATATGAATTATATGGGTCTCATACTAGATTATGTGTGTAATTTTCAGCAAAAACGCATACAATTAATTGGTATTTTACAATCATATACTATTTTAGGGGGTCCTATGGAAGCCACAGCCACTACTTTCGTGGGTCCCAAGTTCCAATTTCGTGGTAATAACCCTCAAAAGGACCCGTATGAGAATCCCTCCATGTCATTACAAGATAGATACTATAACCTCTAAAACGCGCATCCCCATACATTTACTATGGGGCCAATAGTAGCGATTGCTTGCATCCATTATTGCCACAGAATCATCAATCTGCACGAAATAAAATGCACAGAATCTGATGGAAGCAACGTGCATAGCATAGGACATAATTAGTTGTTATATTGAATGCAAATGAGCGCAATATTGGTGTTGATGGAATGGCCTGGATCTCTAAAGGCGAACTGTTCTTGCAGGTTATAGATGTAACAGGCATACATTATTAGAAATAACTAGTGCATGTAGGGTTATTGACAACTTGAAATGACAAAATTAGTGACAATCGTGTTTTACGCGAGGCGACCTCTGTAATTCCAATGAAAATAGTGTTGAAAATATTGATGAAAATATACAATTCTGATTGGCACGAGACAGGATGCTTACGCACATAGCATGCATTTCAGATTTGTGCTATAGCTACCGCACATCCAGCTAGCGGCCCCAGCTGCTAGACGCATGCTTACTGTGGCCAGAGTTGTCGCATGACATATGCCAGCCAGGAATGCGGTGTGAGCTGTCAATAACCCAATTAATTCCAGAGGGCGCTATCTAGTAGGAAGAAGTATTGTCTGCTAAGAAGGGTGATGACCAATCCAAAGGCTATACGGAGCGGCTCGGCCAATAAGATAGCTGGAATCAGATCATGCACATAGTGCACACTTGTCAATGCTAATGGATGTACTATGCTCATGATTCTCATGGAATTTGCCAGATTTTACTATGGCGCAGATAGGAGCTTAATAAATCATTTGTGTATACTGTGCATTCTAAAGTGGACGGATGCATAGTGGTATGCATTGATAGAAGGATGAAGGTACATATAGGTATTGTATTAAGAATTAAATAACCAGGGGCGGGGGGGGGCGATATAATGGAGCAAAATAATTATAAAAGAAATTAACGTTAAATTAAAATAAATGTAATTAAATCTAAATAATTTAAATTAGATTTATGTTAATTAAGTGCAAATCGACTTAAATAAAACATAATAGTACCAATGGTGAGGGAATAATTATGGATGCATATGGGCTTGTTTTAAGTGTGATATTATTTAAATTAGGGACGATTTAAGCTGACCGTAATAGTATCAATGACTGTAGAGAAGCGAGGAGTGCATATGCACTTGCCTTATACAGGGGAAAGTTAAGAGGCAATAATTCATGAATCTATGTGGATTGAAGGCATGCAAAGGAGCCAAGTTGAATCGATAGCTCAAATGTGTGGGTATTAGCAATGCTGTGGTTATGTATAATGGCGTTTACGCTTGTATGCATATTTTAATCGAGAGCATAAACAAAGATTGAATTCACGACTATGGTGACTGACGACATCGAACTAGAAAATGAACGAAATGACAAGTCGTCCCTCATTATCTTTTGAATTAACAACTTGACAAAGACAACTTTAGTGACAACACGACCTAGTGTCTAAACAGCTATGGTTAGTGAATCGACAACTTGACCTGTCCATTTTGGGGACATGATACATGATAGTGGTGCAATGTGATACAACCAGCTGGTTGATGCAATCAATTGCAATAGTCGCATCATCACAACTACAGTAATAATGGATGTAACACCTAGTGCACCAAACACAATCTGTTTATTATATTTATTTGTAGCGTCATTAATGTTAAAGTGAACACCACCACCACCCCCGCCTACCCCACCACAATTTGAATTAATTCACGACACGAACTAAAAGGTTCCGACAGCTGGTTGCCTAGAAACTCCCTGAGTTAACAGTCCGCTACCTAGGAAGCTGAGGTTTTAACGATATGCAAACCGGATATGGCACCAAATTGAACCTTATAGAGCAACCGGATCCCATGATTAAGATAATTACTGCACTTAGAAAACCCTATAGAGATTTTTGTGATAAAAACGGGATGAAGCTGATTGATGGTTTCACACTAGAAACCAAACAAAATGTTGGGATTGAAGCAATGGACATTCGGCATGCGACATCGCCTGACCAGGCGATGACTGGGATTTTGACCGTTGAAATTATCCTAGATTTTGAGAGGTAAATCGCTGTCTGTAGCTGTTACAGTCAGAGTTGGTAAAATAGAGTGGAACCGAAATGAAACCATTGCTATGATTGGTTAAGGTGTGAATTTCTTTCCCTCCTAAAATGAAGCTGGTGCCTTGGAGGATAGCATATAAGCAGCTGCCGAAGCTGTGTGCGTACCTTCTGCTTTGCATTTTCTCTGATGGAATATCATCATCGTCGCCTGGTAAAAGGCTTGCATGATGCGTGGTGAGACTGTACAATAGCGAATTTCAATAAGGATTTGATAGATGTTTATATAGGTATAGCAATTGACAATACCATCTATAAATTCATAATGTCGTGATATAAGTTAAATAAAAACCTTAATCACTGTTAATCACAGTTAATTATATGTTGTCATAATCAACTACCCTACGTGTAGAATAACGTCATAATCAATTGGTCATGAATGACGTAGCTAAGTTCGTCACGAAGGCTTAATTGATGACGGATTAAACATTGTTGTACTAATTGTATGTCTTTACTATTTAATGAACATGCTATAGGCAGCAACAACACCAAGTCAAATTAGTTTCAAAACATTCAACTCTCTGGAAATTGATAGTCACGTAGTTCAGTGATCGATCGATGCCAACACGGGCGAAGCGTCGGTGAAGTTTACTAAAGATGGGTGGGGCATGGCTTAAACTGGGTTCCTACATTATTTAAGGCTATACTCACTTGAGCATGTACCATTGTCTGAAAGAAGGCATTGTTTGTTGGGGCAGATGCAGGTCTCTTGACCGGCACAAGAAATACAACCATAGGAGCAGTTAGTCTGATTTCCACCACATGGTTGTGATGTATCTGAAACAAAAAAAAATTGCTATATTAGGACTTTATCAGGCAATTGTAAATATGAGTTCCAATGACTCACGATTTCGTATTTTGGACAGTTGTGACATTAATATCTCGACGTTTACGACTAGGAGTTCTAGACACCTATGGTTATGCTTTGGGAATATGTGTGGCTATGCATTCAGAATCCGCGTGTCTATGCGGTCTGGATGATTGTGGCTATACATTCAAAACACATGTGCCTATGCATTGAGGATGTTTGTGGCTATGAATTGAGGATGTTTGTGGCATTGCATTGCGGATGTGTGTGCCTATGCATTGAGGATGCTTGGCGCTTGTGACTATGCATTAGAGATATTTGTGACTATACGTTCAGGATACGTGTGACTATACGTGCTGGGTGCTTGTGACTTTTCACACTAAGATATAAACACGTGCCACTATGAGTTCTATACACTTGTAGCACTGAGATATAAACATCTGTCTTTCTGCGATACAAATCGGGTCACACTAAGATGTAAACACGTGTCACACTGAGATCTAGGCGCTTGCCACACTGAGATATAAACATCTGTCATTCTGAGATAAAACTCGTGTCACACTAAGATGTAAACGCTTGTTACACTGATATCTATGTACTTGCCACACAGAGTTTTAAACCTTTGTCAAAACTCTGAGCACACGCACGCACGCACGCACGCACGCACGCACGCACGCACGCACGCACGCACGCACGCACGCACGCACGCACGCACGCACGCACACTTTTGTTTGTATACTGAGCATATAAGATACCCTTGTAATAGACAAGTAATAGGCTATTACTTATTACTTTTCAGTCTATTACTATTACTATTACATTGCAAAATTAACGATCTATTTATATTACTATTACATGGAAATCGCTGTAATAGCCTATTACTATTACATATTACTATCACCCCATCCCGGGTGTAGTCACTTATACGAATTAAACGTTTAAGCTTTATAATTTATTCAACCGCAATATATATATATATATATATATATATATATATATATATATATATATATATATATATATATATATATATATATATATATATATATATATATATATATATATATATATATATATATATATATATATATATATAAGTTATGAACTCAAAGAGGTTGTCCGCCGAAGGCAATGCCTATCGTATTGGCGGGCAGCTTATACATATATATGTATAGCCATAAAAATAAATTATAAACAGGACAGTTACATAACAAGCTACCGTCAGACATTACATTTACACGTTCTAAGCTACGCACATGTTTTATGATTTTAATTAATTCCAATTATGTATTTTACAGTTTAACTATAAACGAACCGGACAGTTAAGTAACATACAATCACAAGACGTAGACAAGTTAAATTAAAAAATCAATTCATGTCTAACTAGTAGCAGTTGTAGTAGTGATGTTGCCATACATCAAATACACATTTATGTTTTTGATTGACTTAAATTATACAGTACATCTCAGAAATAAAACACACCTCTCTACAGTAAAGTAAAAATGTTCTGAAAACATAACTGAAATGCAAGCCAATGTTTCCGACTGTGGGTAGTAGTAGTAGTAGTAGTAGTAGTAGTAGTAGTAGTAGTAGTAGTAGTAGTAGTAGTAGTAGTAGTAGTCGAAGTGAACGCACGCGTATATTTAGCTCTGCAATTGCTGCCAGAATTTGATAGTTTCAAGCACGATTTTGTAGATACATTTTATACATATATTTAGTATTAGCTTTTCCTTTCAAACTTTATGTTTAATTTGTAAATTCTTGTCTTGGTTGGAGCGGATTTTGTGTCTCCATTTTCTAAAGGCGCTCCTCTTAGCTGGCGGTTTCCCGCCATTTAATAGGCCTCCTCTTACTGTGGTCAATGCAATACATTTCTCCCCGCGCCAGTATGCCATTTCTATTGTTCGTTGGCTAACGCATTATATTTGGCAAGATCGCATGAGTGAGTAGATGTAATTCCTTTGTCATTTGTAAGTGCAAGCCTAATACTTTACTTATATAAATCTTTATAGTCAGTTGGCTGTCCGCGGTCAACTCGAACATACTAACAAATATATGCCTGTAATATGTTAATATGCATTAGGGAACCACTTTTATCGGTTAGGTGTTAGTGAACCACTTAGAAAGTGGTTCAAACTAACAAATATAAGACTGTAATCTCTATTCGTATATTTGTTGGTAGACGTCAGGGTTTCAACAGGAAACACTATTTCTTTAGTGTTTAGCTCTTTCCCCGACGTCTTGGTGTTATATATGTGTATTATATATTGTAGTAGTATGGGGGTCCTCTTTCTATAACACACCATGGCAACCTCCTATAAGCGTACCCTGAGTCTTAAAATCACGACAAAGGCTTGGGTGTTTCGGCAATTGAGATGTATCATGGGTTGAAGGATGTAGTTGGGGCAGGGGCACGGGTCCTTCAAGGTCTCATTAACGTTTCCAAATCTGTATGGAATGTCACCGTAGTTAATGAAAGTGTGAAGGAAAAGTTGCTCGACGAGGTCCTTGTCGTGAAGGGTGAGGTGTGTAATGTTGAGGAAATAGATTCTGAAAGTCTATTAGTCAAGATGAAGGCTCCTTAGAGATCCCAGATGAACAGGTTTATATATGAATTGATCAAGTATGGCAAAGAGGACAAAGTAGAACACGAGACCTATCCATTTGATCGAACCTTAGAAAAAGGCATCAGAAGAATTTGGTTCGAAAAGGTAGAACAACCTCTCCCAAGTAAGGCCACGATAGATGGTCGATTTATCTTGCCATTATGGTACAGGGGGCAAATCAAAGAGTGTAGAATCTGCTTAAGCACAGAACATCTTGCAACAGATTGCCCTAACAAAAACAAATGTCTAGTCTGTGGATCATCTGATCATTTTAAGTGGCGATGCCCGCAGAACAAATATGTCAAAAAGGGTGCTGATAAAAGTGCAGAGCAAGTTGTCTCTAAAGAGAATGTCATAGAACCGGTAGCTGCTGAGATTGTAGCTGAAATCCATGTTAATGGGAAGCACGTTGCTAAAGAAAATGTCATCGAACCAGTAGTTGCTGAGATTGTAGCTGAAGTCCATGTTAATGAGAAGCATGGTGAAAAAACTAAGAATCCAATCGCTGTAGGTGCAGGCGATGAAATAGAGGTTCTAGATGAGGGGCTAAGTCTTACTCCAGTAACAAGTCAATCCAAGTCTGATATCAGAGAGGCTAATTCCACACAAGTTGAAGATGATGATCAATACCCTCTGGAAGAGAGTTTTAATTTAGGACAAGTAAAATTCAGGTCGCAAGATACTGAAACTAACTTTGATTTCCCACTGGGTACACTCAATCTAGACGATTTAAATAATATAGAGAAAGTAATTGGTGTCTCGGATCGATTGAGTGGAACAAAGCGACAGAAAGATGGAGAGTGTTCTGAATCAGAAATAGAGGAAATCGATATAGAAGACGATAATATGTCAGTTGCTGAATCCGATATATCCATTCAAACACAGAGTTCTAAATCACCCGATGAAATGGTCATGTACAGGTCAGAGGCAGGAGAGGTGTTAGTTCCATATGTGACGGCAAAAGGGGTTAAATATATGCATCTGTGTCATGTTTCAGATATATTAAAATATAAGCATTTGGAAAAAGCTGAGCTAAGTAGTGCAGCGTTTACGAGTAAAATAGGTAAATGGTCTAAGAGAGGGTCGAAAAAACCAAAATCTAGTTAGCTTAATAATGGCGGTTATACACATCATTTTATTACTTTTTATGCTAATTTGCACACTCAATTGTAGAGGCTTAAATAGTGACATAAAGCAACGTCACTTACTAGAGACTCTGAAAAATGAGCAGATTGACATTGCTTTGATACAGGAAACAAAAATTCAGAAGTCAGAATCATACGATAATTTAGAAAAGATTTCTGGATCCAGAATATTCTATTCGTTACCTCAAGATAATAGTGCAGGCGTAGCCATTGTTATACTCCCTTGTTGTTCAGCCTATGTAAATATAATCTCTTCAGTATCAGGTGCAAATGGTCGCTGGATTAGAGTCACGCTAGATATACAACAAACACGTTTCACGTTGCTGTGTATATATGCACCTGCATCTCATCAACTACATCGTAATTTTTTTAATGAGATGTCTACAACAGCACTAGATAACATCACTGAAAACTTAGTAATGGGTGGTGACTTTAATTGTGTCATAGACAAAGAAAATGACAGGAATGCAACTTCAACTTATACTGATACATCACATAGACTCTTAAAAGAAATATGTGATAATGAAAATTTAGTTGACACCTATAGAATATCAAACCCTCATGGTAAAGATCTTACTTGTTTTTCGGCAGATGGTAAAGTTGGTTCAAGGATCGACAGAATTTATGTGAATAGTTTGTTGACAGGGTACTGGAGAGATGTTAATATTAAGCCAGTCGCATTCTCAGATCATAACATGGTTTGTGTAACCTTTTGCCAATGCTGACTGGGTAACAAAAGGGTCGGGATTTGGAAATTAACCACAATACTGTTGGGAGAAGAATTTTATAAGAATAATATAGAGAGTTGTTGGCAACATTGGATTAATAGGAAAGCATCATATAAGAGCACATTGCAATAGTGGGAGGATGTAAAACTGGATTTAAAGTATGTTTCCCGAAAGTATGCTATTAGAAAAGCACAGGACATATGCAAACGCAAGAAAACACTTCATCTATCACTGATGAAAAGTAATGCTAAAGTAAATAATGGTGAAGATAATTATTATGAATTACTGGTTAAAATTAAAAGTAAAATAAGAGATATAGAACAATATGAGTTTGAGGGTGCAAACATTAGAGCAAGAGCCCAGATGCACGCAGAAGTGGAAAAGCTAACCCGATATTTTGGCACATTAGAAAAAGCACGGGAAATAGATAAGGTGATGTGCTCATTAAACATGTCGGATGGTTCAACCGTCTTTACCAACAATGAAATGAGTACTATTGTATGCAATTACTATGAGTCATTGTACAATTCAGAGGGAATTGATGAAGATGCAAAAGTGGATCTGTTAGCAAATATAGACAAAAAGGTGTCAGACACAGGCAGTGAATTTTGTGATCAACCCTTAACACTAGAAGATTTAACTAAATCCCTTAAATATATGAAACTAGAAAAATCACTGGGGTGTGATGGCCTTCCAGTTGAATTTTACCAAACGTTTTGGCACCTTGTAGGTCCAATAATGGAAGAATTAGCCACTGACATTTTTTAGAAAGGCCATTTACCACCAACTATGGCTAGGGCATATGTAAAGCTAATTTATAAACGAAATGACAGACGTCTAATTCAGAATTACAGACCAATTTCTCCATTATATGTAGACTACAAAATAATATCCACAGCACTAACATTGAAACTAGGTAGTGTTTTAGGAGAAATCTTTGGAACAGAGCAGGCATGTGCTGTACCTAGGAGGACAATTTTAACCAATATCATGTTCATAAGAGACCTTATACAATTGGTTGAGAAGGATAGCATCCCTTCAGCTGTGATTGCCTTGGACAACGAAAAGGCATTTGACCGTGTGGAATGGGATTTTCCTTTTATTTCTTTGCAATAGTTTGGGTTAGGCTCAAACTTTATTAAATGGGTTGGGTTAAGATTTTATATACGGATATCAAGAGTAGCTATTTAGTGAACAATCAATTACCCAGAGAAAATGTCTTAGAACGTGGTGTTAGACAGGGGTGTTTCCTATCGCTATTATTATTTGTTATTGTGATGGAATCCCTTGGCATAGCATTGAGACAAAATAATAACTTTCAAGGCATAAGTATTCGTGGCATAGAAAAACCACTTAAGTTGTCACAATATGCTGATGACACAACTGTGTTTGCTAGTTCAAACACTGATTTTGCAATTTTAAACCACGTACTAGAAAAGTTCCAAAATGCATCTGGTTTGAAAATCAATAAAGTAAAATCCAAATGATTATTTTTGGGGCCATGGAAAGAGGGGAATGACCAGCCACTTGAAATCAATTGGTCTAATGATACCATTAAGATTTTAGGCATCTATTTTAGCAGGAAACAGAATACAACACAAAAACGAGTATCTAAGCTTAAGAGAATATTAGCAGATTGGAAGCGTCGTCATCTTTCAATTTTTGGTAGAGTGTTTGTTGTCAACAACTTGGTATTATCTGAGCTATGGTATACAGCATCTGCTGTACACATGCCAAAACATGTAGAAAAGGATACACCCTCAATGAGTTGATATTATCATTCATATGGGAAGAAAAGAATCATTTGATTTCCCATCGTGTTCTCAATAATGCTAAGTTAGAAGGAGAACTTGATTTAATTGATATTAAAGTGAAATGTATTTCTTTAAGGTTACATTTTTTAATGATCTTATTACATCAGATGAGACGTGGGAATGTGTTTCACGAGCTCTCATGGAGAGAATTGTTGAACCATTTCTGGCGGAGCATGTTTTTACCTCAAGGAAGCCACCTCCGAATAGCCAAATGATACCAGATGTGTTTAAAGATCAAGTTAAGGAGTTAGAAATATTTGACAGATACATGCCTCCACCTACGTGCTGGAAGAAAGTACTAGAACAGCAATTGTGGGGCAATAGTAATATATGTTATAACAATGCAGTACTTTATATCTACCGTCCATTGCAAAATGTGGCATTCAACAGTTATCTGATATGATACACCCTCAAACACGTAGATGGATTTCAATGCAAGAAGTAGCTAGAGAAACACATATGAGGCATTTAGATGTCCAGCGGTTGCTAAATAAAATAAAACATGCTGTACCAATTGAATGGTTTCGTCTGCCAAATGTAAATAATAATAGTTTAACTCCACAACCTGCATTAGTTCTTGATGATGAGATGTTAAAATACAAGATGAGATCCATGGAATGGTACCACATTATGAGACGAAAACAAGTAACACCTCCCATAGCAATTAGGAGATCGGATGCCTCAAGCTATAAACCATCCAGCTGGAAAAATGTATGGAAAATCTTACATTCTCCATACATACCAAATATGGCTCGTGATTTATTGTGGCGATTACTACATCGACGGCTATGGGTAGGACACTTGACATACAAGTGCAATATTACGACTTCTGATAGGTGTTACTTATGTCAAACAGAGGAGGAAACAATCGAGCATGTATTTGCGAATGTCCACCATCGTCACAATTTTGGGACTATATCAACCAAATCTTGGCACAATTTGGAGCGAAGCCCATTGTTTTAGAAATGCATGTAGTCTTATTTAGAGAATTTGGATCAAGCGGTGTAAATATCTTAAAGTCTGAAAGGACTATTTTAATAACAATGCTAACCATAGGTGTTTGGGCCATTTGGAAACATCGGTGTGCACAGACGAAAATTCCATCTATGGGCAATCACAATAGAGCAATAAAGGCAATATTTCGTTCATTGCTGCTGAATCATATTCCTTGCGAATATTTTAGATTAAATCAGCATGGTAAAGAAAAAGTATTCAAGGACATATGGTGCAAAACAAACATAGTTTCAATAGAGTTGGGAACTGTAAAAATAAATGAGCCTGCACTAGCTTAAATCATTTAATTACTACAGCTGATTTATCTGTGTCTTTAAATTAATCTGTGCCCTGTAATTCATTTTAGTCTGCACTTTGATAGTGTTATGTTTAATAATTCATGTTAACAAATAAACAGACTGGGGTAATTTAATAATGAATCGATAAAGTAAGTTGCCATTGAATTATAAAATAGTCCCGGGTAATTTTAGAAACTTGCACAGGCTTTTATAGGGTTATTTGCTCCGGGGTAATTTACAAAAACTTACAACAAAGTAAATCAAAATTGTAAACAAGAGCGCCATCTATTTCCATCTACTTTTCTGTAATTTTCCTGCGTCGGTTTTTAAAAAAAGAAAGAAAAAAAGTAGTGGTAGTAGTAGTAGTAGTAGTAGTAGTAGTAGTAGTAGTAGTAGTAGTAGTAGTAGTAGTAGTAGTAGTAATAGTAGTAGTAGTAGTAGTAGTCCATGTGTTGAAATAACACCCGTTTATATGCAAAATGCATTTTAAATTATTGGTGCACGTAAATGTGTAGTCATGGATGAAAATAGTGCATATGCGTTGTTAGCTAATATGGTATACTGTCAATTTGTGATGTCAATTTGTGTGCAGATAAGATTACAATGTTCGATGCTTCTTATGCATGCACATGTACAATGTAGATAGGGTTTCTTTTTCCTACCCCAGTCATAATAATAGTAGTAGTAGTAGTAGTAGTAGTAGTAGTAGTAGTAGTAGTAGTAGTAGTAGTAGTAGTAATAGCAGCAGCAGCATCAGCAGCAGCAACAGCAACAACAGAAGCAGTAAGTAGCATCATCTACAGCAGCAGCAGCAGCAGCAGCAGCAGCACTACTCTGTGTTAATTAGGTAGTCATTTATTGCTTTCTTGAATGATTTTGTTGTGAGTATTTTGGCCCCTGTTTTGTGTTTAGTATTATTCCATAATTGACTGGCTGCAATTGATATTCTGTGTTTTCCCATGTTCGTGCTCGTGCGTGTGTATTTCTCATGTAGTTTATGTCTGCTCCTAGTGTTATGCTGGTGGATGTTAATATTATTTACAAAGAAGGGTGTTATGGAGTTTGGTAGAGGGTTGTGGTGGACGTCTTTCACAATAGTTAGCATTTGGGATTTACCTATGTCAGTGAATTAGAGTAATTTTTCTAATTTAAACATGGTGTGGCCATCAGTTGGTCTAGAAAATAATGTAATGCTCTTTTTGACTTTGACTTTTGGATATTTTGTGTGTGTAGGTGTTAATCCAAACAGCTTTGCAGTACATGAGGTGTGGACGGATTGAGGTGCTGTACATTGTTTTAACAGTGCCATGTGTCATATATTGTGTTAATCAGTGGATGACACTTATTCCCTGTATTACTTTTGCAGTAACTGTGTCAATTCGTTTAGCCCAGGTAATATTTTTATCCAAATAATATACTCCTAGAAATGTGGGTCCTCTTCAATTCTTTTTTCGTTGATGTACATTTTTGGAATATCTTTATTTATTCTCTAGATTTTGAAAATAAGATAAAATTTGTTTTATCCAAGTTTAATGATAGGTTAATGAAAATAAGTTAGTAATTTCTTCCATTTTGTCATTTACGCGTTTGTATAAAGTAAGAATTATATATCTTTACCATTTAGTGACCATTATGCTGAATATTCTGAAGGTAATTTGACTGGGAGCTGTTGCTGGCATAGCCAGCGCCCAGTCAAATTTGTTTTAAAATATTCAGTAGGTTAGTTTATGATTACCTTAAATGTGCGATTCTGTAAATCCGTGATTCAAAGTATATAAATCGAACCTAACACGTGCACATCATGGGCGGAACTTGGCTAGAAATGGACGGGGCATAGCTAGACATGGTTTCTCTATTGAATCAGAAAAAATAACATTACCTTTAATGCAGGATCTTCCATCATGACCCAAATAAAAGCCATCATAACATGAACAATATAATCGTCTGGGCATGTTGTCACATCTCTGCTCACATGCATGCGTCTCCTCACATTTATCAATATCTGAAATGTGATGGAATCACCAATAGCATCAACAATCATTAATGAGCCGGTATTAAATCGGCTTAATCAATCTCTTGTCATAAATGCCAATGAGAATAACTCTAGTTTTATTCGAGAATGACAAACTATTTTTGAAAACATTATGTTGCAATGTCTGAGTCATTAACCGTCTCTTCATCCAATAATCGAGAGATCCGATTTGTCACTCACGTCATAATCAATTATGAGCATATAGGCTGACGTTATAATCGCATTGTAACTTCATCGTGAAACTCGAAATGTCCATCAAGTGTACGAATTGTATACATTTACAATTTACTCAACATTCTGCTAAGTGTTTTGGAGCTAATTTGACTGGGAGCTGTTGCTATCAGAGGCAGCAACAACTCCTGTCAAATTAGTTTCTGAAATATTTTTTGCTGTTTTGATACAGTAGAATTGAGATTTGGGAATACCGGATATGCAGTGTTAACGATATGTGCATGGATCACAATCGGATTGATATTCAGGTAATTGAATCTGATAAGCGGATTGGTCACTCCAACCATACACTGGCAACCATACGCACAACGTGTGTCAAATCTTTTGGTACCCGGATGAGTTTTCCTTATGACAACGATTATCGGTCAGAATGAAAAAAGCGTGTTGCTTTTTGTTACTATGAGAATTGGTAATACTTACCAGATGCACTATTATCCAAATGTCCCATTATCTAGCCTAACTCAAAATAACCTCAAACAAAACTTCACACTCTCCATGGGCCTGCTTGCGTGTGTCTGGGTAATACGTAGAGCCCCTAGTTACCTAAGAGCTCGAGAAAGCAGCTCAGCCTCACATCAGCGGCGGCGGGGTGGGGTGGGTGGGTTGGGTGGGGGCGTGGGCTGGGCGGGGTGGGTGGAGGATGGGGGTGGGTGGGGGGGGGGGGGTGCTGAGGTGCGGCCATAGTAATCTGGCAAGTATTGCCAATTCTCGTAGAAACAAAAATCAACACGCCTTTTGATTTTTCTTCGAAAATACTTACCAGATGTACTATCATATTAAAATCCCGATTTCGACAGCCAGGTAGTCTGGTAGGCTGGGTTGAGGCTTGATTTACCTCTGATCAGCCAGAAAGAATAGGCTGTGAAGCGACTAAGAACCCCACCGACCACCTATGTTCCACTACCAAGCTCTATTGACTGCGATGCTCTCACACACGCGCACACGCGGATGCACACACGCGCGTATGCAGATAAATACATAGAAACCATCTACCATTCGGATCTGATTTCAGATTGGAATGGGACTATTTTCTTGTCAAAATCAAATAATACTCATGAGTGGCTATGACCAAGATTAGTAGAAGTCTCAGACTGAGACAACTCTTAATGGCCCTTTCCAGTTTATCCTTCCATCATCTGCCACCATATTACGTAATAATCAACTAAGTAACGTGTAAGATGACGTCAAAATTAATGTAATGCTTAATAATCCGACACGTTGTCCGAATTGTATGTCTTTACCATTTAATACACATTCTGTTGGATATTTTGAAAATAATTTGACTGGGCGCTGTTGCTGCCATAGCCACCAACAGCACCCAGTCACATTAGTTTTAAAGGATGTCACAGCTTACCTGTATAGCTTTCTAGAAATACATGGTCAGGGATTTCATGGATCGATCTATCCCAACACGAGTGAGGTGTGGGTGGAGGTTAGCTAAAGGTGGGCGGGCATAGCTCAAACTGGAAACGTCCATTAAGACTGTGCCATTAATATAACATTATTCAATAATTAGACCAATTACAACCACTCATCATTGAAGTATTCATACAGGACGTGTGACGGTCCACGTCAGGACACTGGCCTGGAAAACCACCTGTGCTTGAGACAGATCGATAATCTCGACGATGTCTGTGCTAATGGAGACTAGGGCTGTTCGGTATTGATATTCTTAGTACTACCGCAATTTTTTGGTGCCCGATTACCTCGGTATCGGTACGGTAGCGGCAACACGCAGTCAAACTTTGAACAAATGTCCAAAACCTAATTTTATTTGCCATGTTTGCTGGCGCCATTTGGGACAGAGGGATCTACATTCATTTTCCCAAGAGATCTAAGCTAACGAAAGCGAGATATTGTCGTCGGTCACGTTTTTCATGTGTTAGAACGACGCGACAGATGAGCTAGATCTACCATATTTCTCGGCTTGGTTGAAAACAATATGTAGGCCTACTGCTATTCTCAAATCAATTCGCATTATAAGACAATAATATCATCAGAATTTGACATTTATTATTTACCATTCGTATCTGATCGAGCATTTGTAAAACAAACAGCATCTTTAGATTCACTTCGCTGAGTTATCTAATTATCATAATGTAACCAAGTCGTCCCAAACTAAATCGACCCAGTGCACTCAAATCACTCTAATAAATATATTGCCAGATGCATTTGCTGATTAGGATATAGGGAAATTATTAACAAGCTGTTTTCAAAATTAATTCAATATATAATAACATATTAATTTGCGATATTGTCATTCACCACGACGCTACAAAATGTGTTTCATATTTGGGAGGCCTTCCAGTCATTATACAGTTCAGTGGACTGTTTCCAATCAACAAGATGTTTAAGTTGCAATAGGCACGCCAGCATTAGAGATCTAAATCATTTTAATTTGTCAGCTGTTCAGGCAATTTCGCTCGTACGTCTGATTCCGTATAATAATAATAATACTAATATTGGATCTTTTTATGTTGGTCGTTTCACTACTCAAAATGAATGCGCAATAAGATATACTACTTAGTTGATACATAGAATTGTATACCTGGTGTGCCGTTTTGGCCTAAAATATTGAGCCAAAAATACAGCCAAGTTATAAACCTGTCTGTAACAAGCACCCCCACACCCTTCTTGGCCTGAGTAGAGTGAGTAAACATCTGTATATAGTAGACATGAAAGTGCGGGTATATGGGACGCAATTACTACTATTCCATTATCGAAATTCGTTTTGTTGAGATTTGCTCAGTACGGTATTTCGATATTGTTGTGATACCGATGTTGTGCGGTAAAACGGTATGTTGAACAGCTCTAGTGGAGACCAGAGTAGGCTTAATTACAATGATTTGATAAATTTGCAAAGCCAAAAGGCGTGACCTTGCTAGAGATATCATGGAGAAAGAAATCTGAAAATGGTGATTCGACATGCAATTGTGCGACAGACCATGGCCTTATCCACGAAGACTCCTTCATAGAGGGCAGCTGCTGCTGCAATTGCTGGGAAATGATGGACATTAGTATGATCAAATTGTTTACCTACCACGATCTTATGATCCATCTGAATCGCATTGACAATCCCACAAGAAATCACATCTTCGTACCTTGAACCAAAGTCATAACAACTTCGGATAATCCCTCCAAAATTCATTACGTTTTTATACATTTTCATGCACCGAACTGTACACCAGACAGAATAACCTGGATCATTCCTCATTAGACCTAGCAAATTGATCGGCTGGCCAGGATATTATAAAGATTGATTCTTTTCTAGAAAAGGAAGACGTGGTAACATTTCTAAGCTTTCACTCAGGACAGCGAAATGGTTTTACTTTGCAGATTGTGCATGGATTTCACCTCTCCTGCAAACTGAAGCTGCTGTACCCAAGAAAACCGACTTAATTAAGAGCTAGCGGTTTCATATCTATAAATTTATTGAGGGTCAAATAGGAACATCGGCAAAACCCATAGAACTAAAGGCGGGTTCTAAGCCGGAATGGGCATTGGCTTCCTTTTTTGCAAATTGCTCACTCCTTTAATAAATTTGCTTAGTGTGCAATTCTCTCCTCTTGCAATGGCGTGGATATGAGCGAGAGCAGCTAACACATAATTATAAGCTGTGAGGGTTGAAGGTACAAGCTTTTCAACTTCATACATGTAACAGATAGAATCTGATACATGCAGAACAGATGCAGAACAAATGATCTGTATCTCGTCCCTTACACCATTCTGGAAATAAATTGATCATTCTTTAGTTATATGTTTAGGTGGTTGACCCCCTTGTGGCAGAAGCAGTAAATCATGCTGCTTGCTCTAAAATGGTACCCTAGTGCAGTTAATCTTGTCTATCGTGAAGATACTTGGCATATGCTCTCCATTATTTTTTCCAAGATATTTGGTATTAGAATTGTTGGTATGTACATGTGCACACACATCCCTTTCCAACTTATTGCCAGAGCATATGTTACTAAAGCTTGTGTGTCTGGGATAAGCAGCACTTAAGATATCATTTTCACATTCTCATTCATTGTGAATAGATCTATATCTGGTTTGACTAATGTTTGATTATGACTTCGGTTACTAACGATCTGGCATTCCATCGGATAACAAACCATCCTTCGACAGAAGACATCGGGTAAGATGTTCAGTGATCCTGGAAAATGTGCTGTGCAGAGAATGATAGTCCTCTCGTGGGGTCACAGCAGAAATCTCCAAATCATCATGCGCAACTATAGTGAACTTATGCCGCCCCAGTGCTTCAAATATGACACCATTCGAAATTTCGTAGTGCAAATTCCACTGCTAACAGTTCCAAGATATTTATGTGTTTCTGCACATTTACCCAATCCCAGTCTTCTGACACTGACTGATCGCCCTTCGTCCATGAGAAGCAGGCACTGCGTCTGAAGAGGATGGAATGGAATACCTTGCAGAAAATTCTGTTCTGTTAACCACCATTGCAGATGAAACATCAACGGTTCATGAACAGTGTATGCAGGCTGTCTGTCCTCAGAGACAAAAAGAGCATCAGATAGATTTGAATTGGCCGACCCCTGACCATTGCTTACAACATTAATTTTTCCAAGGATACTAACAAACCTAGTAACTTGAGGATGAGTGAACTCAGAAGTGATACCAGGCTCTTGACTATGCTATCTGATGGAAAGCCATGCACATTTTGAGATTGAAGAAAATCCTTAGACAAACCCATTCCTGGGATAGTGTCAGTTCCGACTTCTTTAAGTCGACAATCCTTCCTAATGAAGGAGAGTTAAAATGTGAACATTGCTGTGTAGAATGCCTGCATTTCCCAGCTTTACCAACCAGTCGTCTATGTAACTATGAACAGCCATGTCTCTCCAGCGAAGCAGATCAGTTATGGCGAGAACCACATTTTGTGAAGACTTTGGGCACCATCATCAGACCGAACGGTAGAGCATTGATCTCCCAGACGAAGTACTGGAATGCAAATCGATGGTATTTATGAAAGTGAATTGACAATGGAATATGAAAATAAGCGTCTTTCAAATCGATTCAAGGACAGGCATTACACCTGCTACATTGTCCATCCTTTCGGTACGAAATACATTATCGAATAGAAGCCTGGGGAGTCTTGATCACTGTTTAAATCAACATGATTCTTCTTTAGAAGGTCGTTAATTTCTGAGTGAATGACTTCAAAACAATTATCCACTCTTGGAATGGGAGTCCAAACTGGAGTAGTAGTTAATGGAACGAGAGACTCCCGAACAAGCCAAACATGTTTATATTCTTTTTCTAGCCAATGGCAGACAAAAGTGTCTTGCGGGACCGAAACACCAATGGATCAGATCCGACATGATTTCGACTGAAACCCGTAATCAGCATCAGGGGCCCATACAGTTTAATGGAGTGTAGGGTGGTCTGTGATAGCCACCTATTATGGCACCACCACTCTGCCTCTCATCCTCATAAGGTCGCGTATGTCGTGTGTTATATGTTGATGAGAACTGCTATGTGAAACATAAACCTGGATGAAAATCATGGCTAGCTGGTGGGAAATGGGATTGTTGGCATTGACGAGATGGCTCTTGCTGTTTCTGTCGATAAGACTGCTGTGCCATCATTTTCGTCGTCTTCCAAGACTTTCCAACAACCTCTTTGCTCTGCAACCATTGAAACGACCTTAGACAGGGCTGGCCATGCAGAACTGGCAAACAATCATGTACCGCCGCTCAGACAATGATCGCATGATCACACACGCCAGGAAACGCTGAGAAAGGCACATGACATGACGAACAATTCCAGGAGCCGAGGCTGACACCTCTCCCTCCACCGTGCAGGTTAGCACATCAATTCAACAATGCCGCTATGGCCGCTCTTAGTGAAAACTCATGTTACACAACCTCATTGGCTTAAGTCACTAAATGACGAGAATGATCCTTCGACCTCACTGCTAAAGGCATATTCAAGGCCTCTTATTCCTTCATCGTAAGACTAGGGACTCGAGCATATTGATGATATGAGATTCCGGGAATGCGAACCCTGCTGTGTATGCAAGTGGGGGCTTTTGGCTATGTCTTATCTGGTCGGACTAACCTAGATGCTACTGCTTCCAGTATATCAGTTTATCACTATGCTCAAGGAAATTACAGACATGGTTTAAGACCCAGTGAATAGAGCGCTCACCGTGCATTCTGACATTGGTTCCATCGCTGCGTCATGCTGTGATCACTGATTCAAAGCGAATCAGAGTGAAACATAAATGGCAAGACACCCACTGAGGGACTTGCACCCACACAGCATCAGAAAACAAATGAGGACTCGTCCATAAGCGGATTTTCAGGGTTGGATTTTGGACTGCACAAAACTATCTTTGAGTGGGCATTGCCCAAAAGCTGTCTAAAACTTGTCCAAACGGGTTTAAGCAACTCCAAAACTGTCCAAGACCATCTAAACCTAGCCAAGATCAATCTGAACAAATACATGTTACTTTATTTTTAATATGCCAATACTACAATGCGTCATACTGATTTAAAAAAGATACACCATGCAGTACATGTAAATATGACAGAAAATACTAATGCCTACAATGGTCTTGAGAAATGTCTACTTGCAGGCCAAAGAGATTACTATTTATTAAAATGTCCCACATGGGATGACTCGCTGAATTTATGTACGAGTACATGAAAATGAAAAGAATTGAAATAGCCAAACACCGATCACTCACCTGTTAAACTTGTTTAAGTCCACTCCTAACATGTATTTTATTTGTTTGTTTCACACTTTGTGTCATAGACTAGAAATACAGATATGGTGATTATTTACAGTTTGAATGATTTGCTGAACATTTAAAAAGAGATTTGCCTGGAAGCTATTTCTCCCTAAGGCAGCAACAACGTCCAGCCAGGTTATTTAAGAGATCTTCATAACAGATTTCATGTGCGACTGCGGTAAATTGGAAGTACTAGGATTCAGCACTCAAATGGTCAAACCTGGGTCCTTACAGACGTACGCTTAACTTTATCACTATCTAATTATAGACATGTAGGCTGTGGACGTAACAGGATTGAATTGTAAACAAACACAGTATCCGATTGATGGTTATCAGTCATGGCTCTACTTACAAGGAGCCCTAATTATGTAATGGCCTAGATGCATGTATATGCGATACATCGTGTCGTTAATCTTATTTTGATTATAATGACTACCCGCAACTGCCATACCAACTGTAGAATCAACTGACATGACCTCGCGAAGTGTTTGTGTGATCCTGAAAGGGACTGATGCCAACGGTGAAGCTGGTACCTGAGATTGAACGGGAGCCATTAAACACATTTGCCCCTGTTGGACAGGCCCTGCAAATTATGGATGGAAAATCCATGTTGGAACGTCATAATCACATACCAGCTTGGCAACCCGTATATATCCTGGACGAGAATCTTGGGATAATAAGGATGAAATATAGGATCCAATTCGGGCGTGCAGACGGAGTATTCCAGCAGCAGCATCACACCCACAGTCGGATCAAATCACGACAGCCGAGAAGAGATGAATGCGGTTTGCTCCGCTAAAAGGCAACCGATTTGTTGACCTGCTACCGCCTGCATTAATGGTGAGCATCGGCAGGAACCAGGTTGTCCAGCACAGACCAACATCCATCCCTGAAGTGAACTGCTCCACACTGCTTTGCATCCACACATTGCCTGCTCACGAACCTCTCTTCCTCGTTATATGTTCTGACCACGCGAGCCTATCGGAATCGAACTCGGTCACAACCTCTGACAACCGTACACCTGAGCATAGTCGCTGAATGACGTAATTTATAGCTAAATGTATTACTCACCAACTTTAGATCAGTAAACTAAGTGGAAATCCAAAATAATTAACAATCTGGCTAAGCAGGTCAAATTAAAGTAATTAAAAACGTATTACTTTAACAAAGGAATAGCTTTCTACTCTCAAAGAAAACGGCAGATAATAACAACCGCTGCCTACTACAAACACCCTGGCTAATAACAGCGATGACCAAGACAACGAAAACGGGCAGTAGAAGTGCAAGATATATAACCCCTAACCCAAAATAAACAGACGGTGTTAGGGCACCGCCATATGTGCTACGGGTGTAGCAAAATTGAGAGGAATGGAATGGCTAATAAGACCTAATAAGGCACCCGAATAACGCTCAAAGCTAACGGGTACCTCAGCAATTCTAACGATGGTGGCGATTTTAAGCAGTGAAGGAATTTGTTTAGTCAGCAACAACTTACAGTCAAATTGCTCTTCAAATGAGTATCAAGAGTTGACTGAAATTTATGATGATTATTTTAGAATACATAGACTGAAAGCTGTTGCAGGACCACTTCAATAAAATTTGTATCAAATATATAGCAGGTAGTAATTGCACTACATACTAATTATTTTGACAAGAATTTGACTGAATGTTGGTGCTGTCATTGATAGCAACAACTTTCACGCAACTTACTGGCAATGTCTATAAAAGCGTATTTTCTCCTGGACATTGACACACTTTCTCTGAACAGTTTTGAAATACTGATTTGCATGTACAAGCGGGTTGGTTTTATTTGAGAAATCATGGCTTGTGCAGACAATAGACTAAACGAATATGGCGTCCAATAGTTCCAACGATTATGGAGTCAGGGCATTGCATGCTGTGTAGACTTGTACGCCGGGTAGCATTGCATGATGGGTAAATTGAGCATGCATCTCATATTTCGCGCAAAAGTGTCTATATTTAATGGAACACGACAGCTTTAACCGGCGTAAACGCAATGCTGAGGTAGGGCGTTATTCCCGATTAACTCCCCAGTGAGAACACGGCCTTAATTTTACAAAATCGGCCGATTATCTTCCGACATATCGGTATTACTTTCCTGTGTGAACGCAACCAATTCCCTCAAAATTCTTCTCTCACTCTCCGTCAGCTACCGCTACAATCGCTATTTTTTCTCACTCTCCACCAGGTAGCGCGACCGCGCAGTTCAGAATTATCTTCTACCAATGTGAATGCAAACCTCGGCTATATATTAACCTACATAGTACAGGAAATAGTTAAATAGGATTAAACAATGAGAAAAAGGCCTTAGGGCGTGTTCTCACGGGAGAGTTAATCGATAAGTATTATTTGAAGTATAAAATCTGCTCACACGTTCTTAGTCAGCCGACACATTACGACCGGATGTTATCATGTAATGTGATCCCGGCGTAACCCCTGTCAAAATTCTACTTCTATCAATAAACCCTTTAATGGTCAAGATTTTTCAAGAAAATAATAATTTTTACAATACAAAAAAATGGCTTTCTGTTGTCGTGCGAATGGACATTACTCAAGAACATTACAGGTGCTGTCTATTGGCCTGCTTGACCATGAAAATGGTCAACAAAATCCATTTTCTTCTTAACTAGTGACTATTTGCCGGAAAGACTGTATTTAATTAACCACTGTAGTGACTGAGTCCGTTACCGAGACAGTCCTTCCAGTGGTAAATTTTCAAAAATCATATTGACTTGGATAACAAAAATTGACATTCCTCAAGACCGCTAGATAGTCCGTTTTGGCGGTCTTGACCATTAAAGAGTTAACACAAGTGTGGTTACGTTCACTAAGTGTCCGTGCGTGCGAGCGTGCGCGAGTTAGTACCTGTTTATTAATGTCCTTACCCATGCATACTGTTCCATTATTGAACGCATCACGATATCCAGGATAACACCTGCATCCGTAATCGCCTGATGATAGCACAACGCACATATGTTTACAGCTGGCGCAAATTCTCGTATCTAAAACAAAAAGAAGTTATAAATTTTGTCTATACACCTAGTCCAAAATCCATCCAAGAAGCATTTCGTTTACTGACACACGTGGCTGACACACGTTTTTCTAAGAAATGCGGGGATTGTGACGTCCCGTGTGCGCGCACGTACGTGTGTGCGTGCGTGTGTGTACGTGTGCGCGTGCGTGCATTCGTGCGTGCGTGTGTGCGTCCGTGCGTGCGTGCGTACGTGTGTGTGCCTGATCGTGCGTGGGTGCGTGTATGCGTGTGATTGCGGAGTGCAAGCGGGCATTTGCAGTTGGCTCCCCCCTCCCCCAGGGTGCGAGAGGTGATCAAAAGGACACCGTTTAACGTAAAGAAATTTGTTTGTGATGCAACTGTTCCGAAACAGTGGGAGAGAATTCAACAAAATTTGGTATTTGTGTTGGGGTTGGGAGGGGATAGGTCAAAAGATCAAATTTTACTGTGCAGGAATTAATTGTGACACACCTCTTCTGAAATCATTTGTCAGAATTCAACCAAATTTGCCATGTAAGCTACCCATATGGAGTGCAAGCGATCTGATTTTCATTTGGCTGGAACCGCCGCGGTGAGTGTCAACAGGCTAAGACGTTGATTGCAATGCTACTCCCCCCAAACCGTTGGATGGAATTCAACCAAATTTGGTATGTAAGTTGCCTAACTGCTTGCGGAGTGTAAGATGGCATTTATGTTTGGCTCTGCAGTCTGCAATCAGTGGAGAAGTGTACTCAAAGCGTTAAGAAATGCATAGCAATGCACTTTCTCCAAAACCATTAAACAGAATTGTAATTTAGCTCCACCCCCAGCGGGCGGGTAGAGTGGGGTCGGTCAAAAGGACAAAGCAGTGAACGTCGGTATTTGCGATGATGCGTCATCGACCTGGCAATCTAGTTAGATATGGAGTTACAAACTCGTGCTTATTTATTAACAAAGGATGCCTGCATTTCAATTTCCACCCATTGTTGCTGACTTGTCACGTCGTCGTCGCCATCGTTGTAGCCATCGCTTTCATCACTGCCGTCGCTGCCATCAGCGATGCCATCCGCGGGATCCTTGGCTGCCGCCGTCGTTGTCATAGGCGCCACTGCGGTCATTAACATTATCGTTATCATCGCTATCGCTGTCATCGTCGATATCGTGGTCGTTGCCGCTATCGTTGTCATTGTTATTGCTGCTCAGTTCCCATTGATCTTGTTGTAGGTATTGTAAGTGCTGTTGTTGTGTAATTGCTGATTATAGCACTATTATTGTTGCTGATGAAACTGTTGTCATCGTTATCGTCATCGTTATGGTCATCGTTGTTGCCATTGCCATCATCACATTCATTGTTGTTGTCGTTGCCGTTGACGACTGTCATTGTTGTAGTCGTTGCCATTGTTGTTGTTGTTGTTGTTATTGTTACTGTTACTGTTACTGTTATTGTTATTGTTGTTGTTGTTGTTGTTGTTGTTGTTGTTGTTGTTGTTGTTGTTGTTGTTGTTGTTTTGTCACCTGGAATATAGCGCTGCGATGGACATTTGGCGTTCTCTCCAGGGCATACTGGACCGCTATTAGAGCTACAAAATAATTACATTCATCTTTGAAGAGTGGGTAGATTCACAAATATAATGCATTACCCTAGCTGTATTTAGAAAATATTGCGCAAAAAACTTAAGTCAGTAAACATCAATGAAGGAATGCAGTTTTAGCTATGCTCCGCCTGTATCCAAAATGCTTGAAAATACAATTGCTAAAACGGTCTACTTTTAGAGGCTTACATTGTATACCTAAATGTAACGAAACGAACTAAATCTTAACATATGATGATCTCATTTCATACAAATTGATACTTTTTAGCTGTCAAGTTGAAGGGCCCTTTCCAGTTTTAGCTATGCCCCGCCCACAGCTAAGCTCCATCCTCACTTAGTCGTGTTGGGATTGATCGATCCCTGAATGCCCTAACTATGTTAAATACTTTAAAACTAGTGTGACTGGGTGCCGTTGCTGCCTACTATTCCGGTAAGCTGTTAAATATTGTGTAACTAATTTGACTTGGCGTTGTTGCTGCCTCTGGCAGCAACAGCGCCCAGTGCCCAGTCAAATTAGTTTCAAAATATTCAACAGAATATTTATTAAATAGTAAAGACATACAATTCGTACAA
This sequence comes from Chaetoderma sp. LZ-2023a, assembly GCA_034401795.1. Taxonomy (NCBI): domain Eukaryota; kingdom Metazoa; phylum Mollusca; class Caudofoveata; order Chaetodermatida; family Chaetodermatidae; genus Chaetoderma; species Chaetoderma sp. LZ-2023a. The sequence continues at coordinate 36,657,155 of CM067364.1, read as the reverse complement.
CAACGCATAGTCCGTCTCCAAATTTGCGTTCGTGAATACTTATCTACGTCATTCACCACGCTGTTTCAACGTTGTTTCGACGTCATTTCAACGTATACAAGTTGATTCAACGTTGAAACAACATCGCGTTTCCGCTGGGCGTCATTCATTATGATGTCATTCTACACGTCGTGTAGTTGATTATGACGTCATAGGATGGGTTGATAAAGTGGAACTGTACATCGGGGACTCGGGTCTCTTATTCAATTTCACAACTTAAAAGATTATATTAACTTATGCGTAAATAAATCATCATGTGTTAAGATTTATTTCGTTTCCTGACATCGAGGCACACGCCTCTATATGCGTATAATTTTAACAATTTTATTTTCAAGCATTTTGGTGTGAAAATGCACCTTTAATCTCAACCCACACTTTGCCCGTATCGGGATTGATCGATTCCTGCACTCTCTGAATCTCAATCTCCAGAGAACCATACAATTCGTACCACTTGCCGGACTATTAAGCATTTTAGACATAGTAAATCGAGTCATTCATGACCTACGTGACGTAGTTGAGTACAAACATGTCAATCTGCACACCAAATAATATTATTTTAAAGTCATTACCACGGGAATAACATGCTCGCATATCGAGTAAGGAATTCCAATGTTCAATTTTGAAAAAATAAGCTTCAGTTGTTCTGGAAAAAGACATTAAAAGTCAATGAAGAAGCAGTATTACGGAAAATATGAAATCGGAAATCAGCGAACACACCGGAACAACCGATTTGATTGCATCGGTGACGAGCAATGGTGACGAATCGCTCTCCTGCGCGTGAAAAAGTGCCAGCGATGCAACGCGAACAAGATTGCTTTGGCTAATCGCGTCCTGTTTTAAAACATGCTTTAACATCTTTCTAGTCTAAGCAAGATCGTCAGCTATTAGATGGTACTGACCAATGATGATGTCCCAATCGTATGACTGTTGGTAAAACTCTACACTTTTGACGTTATATAGCACAAGTGTCCCCTCAAATCGCTTCAATGTATTCGTTATAAATCGTGTCGCTGCACATTGCGCCGACGCGACGAGGTGGCGACACGATTTTATTTTATCGCTTACTCGTCGCCACAATGCGCTCCCGAAACCAACGGCGATGCGACTGCGATGCGACACTAAAACGACAGATTCGGCGAATCGCCTCTCGTCGCTTGTTTTCAAACATGCTTGAAATACTTTTCTGTCGCTATCGGGTCGCCAACGACGAGTGGTTTACTGACCAATCGCTATTAATAATTAAATCGCATGTCAAGTACACGTTCCACGTGTCTGTGCAAGCCAAAATCCGAAAATCATCGATGTGCTTCAAATTAGGACAGGACGCCAATATGACGAAACCAGAAAGCGATACGTGGCGATAACCCATCGCTTTCTATTGCGTCGCCGTCATGTCGCGTCGGCGCAATGTGCAGCGGGCTTTAGAGATAACGTTTCTGTGGCGTCGCATCGGTGTCGCGTCGCGTCGCTCTGGTATGTTCCTCAATTTAATCACGCCACACATTGCGCCGACACGACGTGACGGCGATACGATTTTAGATTATCGGTTACCCGTCGCCACTGTGTGCTTGCGAAACCGACAGCGACCCGATACGAAAACGACGAATTTTGCTAATCGCCGCTCGTCACCTGTTTTCAAACACGCTTGAAAAACTTTCCTGTCATTAAAGGACAATACCGGGATGATACAAAGTGTGCTTTATTTGAAAGATTATTACATGTTTAATGAAATTGCGCCAGAATAATAACCACCTCTGTTTAAGACTATACGCTCGGCCTCAACGTGGCGCAGGCGTGTAACCCACTGGGTGTCAATCCAGACATTTGGAGGGGCTAACCAGAGCATTATGCACGACGCTAATGAAATGGCACTTGGAGATTGAATCATCCGAAATGGTGCTCGCACTGTGAGGATCCGCCAGGCAGGTGCAGCGCCGGGCTCCACGCCTGGAAGGAGCCACACTCAGCTACTGGAGGTCTCATCAACTCATCTTGTGGAGCCAGGGGACGAGGTTGGAGAGCAACTGGCCAACCGAAAGAGAAGCCCAAACCCAAAGAGAACCCCAGTATCAACATTATGCACTGGAACGCAGAAGGGGTTACCAACAAGAAATCAGAGGTCGAACAGTTCCTGTACGAAAACAACATTGATATCTGCTGCATCCAAGAGACACACCTGCAAGAAGGAAACCCATTTAAGATCAGAGGTTACCAGATTTTCCGGTGTGATCGAAGAGGAAGAAAGAAAGGCGGGGTGATCACCTTGGTCAGAGACAGCGTGAACGCCAGCCAGATCAAAACCTTTATGGAAGAGGCAGAATATATCAAGATCAAGGTAACAACCAGCAACTCTGTGATTGACATTGTCAATTATTACTGCCCTAATGACAAGAATCTCTCACTTGACACACTCCAGGTCCCGGACTGCCACTTCCTCATTGCGGGAGACTTTAATAGCCAGTCCCAGAGCTGGGGATACAGAACACTTGATAAACGAGGAGAAGACATTGAAGCATGGCAAGATGAAAAGCACCTTTTACTTGTCAACGATCCCACAGATCAGCCTACTTTCTACTCACGCCGGTGGCACTCGACAACAACGCCGGACTTGGCATTTTGTACAGAAGACAATCACAGAAAACCTCAGTAGAGTGGTCGGATCGCAGTTAGGAGGAAGCGACCACCGCCCAGTCCGCCTCTCTCTTTCTGGAAGTATTTCGACACGTTCACCTCAACATCCAAGGTGGAACTACAAAAAGGCAAATTGAAGTCTGTTCGGCATTAGTTCCAATGAGCTTACCGAAATATAGCAGTAGAAGGGAGAAACATCAACAATGTGGTCAAGGAATTTAATTCAAGTATCCGCAATGCAGCCAACGAAGCGATTCCTCGAGGGTTCAGGATAAACTACCGCCCCTACTGGACAACAGAACTGCAAGCAGCACATGATAAACTAGACAAGGCCAGAGAAGATGCAGAGGGTAATCCCTGTCATGAAAACAACTTCACGCTACAACAAACTAAAGCCAGGTATCTAAAGACCTCTTTTGGAGGCCAAAAGAAGAAGCTGTATGGAAAAGACGGCAGTGTTTAATTTAGAGAGAGACACCACAAAGCTTTGGAGACTGACTAAAGCACTGAATGATGAGGGTGTCTGGGGAGAGAAGATTACTCTTGAAGAAGATGGACAAACACTGTCAGGAAAGATGGCTGCAGATGCATTTGCGAAGGCATATGCAAAAGAAAGCAACATTTCCATACCACGAATGCATCAAAAAGAGGTTAGAAAAGAGCAAAGGAAAAGAACAGACACCACCACACACGATGCAATGAAAGTTGACATTAGTTTAGCGGAACTGAAGAAGGCTATCTGCCAATTGAAGAAGAAGAAATCTCCCGGGCCAGATGGCATTATGAATGAAATGATCCAACACCTTGGTAATGCTTCTCTCCGCAAGTTGCTAGACATCTTTAATCGCAGTTGGACTAATGGAGAGGTTCCTCAGTGCTGGAAGGAAGCCAGAATGACTCCTATTCTGAAAAAAGGGAAGAACAAGACGAAAGTGCTGAGCTACCGTCCTATCAGTCTTACAAGCTGCATATGCAAAACCACTGAGCGCATCATCAACCAGCGGTTGCAGTGATACCTGGAGTCGGAGAACATTATAGGTTCAGAGCAGGCCGGCTTCAGAAGATACAGGAGCACAGAAGATCAAACAACACATCTTGCACAGGTCATAGAGGACACTTTTCAAGCCAAGAAGGTGATGCTAGCTGCCTTTATCGATCTGCAGAAGGCATTTGACAAGGTGTGGAAGGATGGCCTCCTCGTGAAGCTCCGGCGCACAGGCATCGGTGGCAACATGTTCCGATGGACCAAGTCATACCTACACAATCGCAGAGCTAGGGTGCTGGTGGGTGGACAAGCTGGACAGAATGTATTGCTGAGACAAGGGGTGCCACAAGGCGGAGTTTTATCAACAACTCTGTTCATACTCTTCATTAATGACATTGTAGCAGAGCTGCCCAATGGGATCCAAGCAGCCCCCTATGCAGATGACCTCGTACTATGGTGCACTGAGGAGTACACAACGACTGCCACGTACAGAATGCAGCTCGCCTTGGACAGAATTACACCGTGGGCCAATCGCTGGTGCATTACCATCAACAAAGAAAAATCATCAGCCATACTATTTTCACTGTCCACCAAAACCAAGGTTGGCAATCTGACACTGGGCGGTACTCCACTCGAGTACGAGGACCACCAGACATACCCAGGAGTCACCTATGACAGAAGAGTAACATGGAAGGAGCACATCCAGAACGCAGAGGCAAAGGCCAGAAGAAAGCTAAACACCATGACGAAGCTGGCAGGAACAAAGTGGGGTGCCAATGAAAGGATCCTCAAGACCATCTACCTAGGTGCCGTACGACCACGCCTTGAGTATGGATCCAGCTCATGGATGACAGCAGCTAAATCTCATCAACAGAACCTCGACAGAGTACAAAACCAGGCACTGTGCATCAGCACTGGTAGAATGAGATCAACACCAATAGAAAAAATGGAGCAGACAGCAGGCATCCCCCCACTTAGAAAAGGAAGGGAATGCAAAGCACTGATACAAGCTGCAAAGTTCAAATCGTTCAACGACCACCCGATGAAGATCAGGCAAGCACAGCTGTCATCAGGAAGACTTAAAAGCTCAGGTTTTGTGAAAGAGACAAAAGCACTTCAAAGGAAACCCCAAGAAATGTTGCCAGCACAAATAGAAGACCCAAACCACACCCTTTATCCTCCACCCTGGGAAAACAAACTAGAGAGCATAGCTATTCGCACCACAGTACCTCATCTCACAACCAATGATGAACACAGTGGTGTTAGCGAGAAGGCCCTGACCCTAGCCATGCTGGAAGAAATGTACCCTCAGGAGACATGGATAAGGATCTACACAGATGGATCAGTCAAATATGCAATTAGGAGCGGAGGTGCCGGACTGCACATATAGTATCCAAACGGACAACATGACTCAGCTGCAATACCGACAGGCAAACACTGCACAAACTACAGAGCTGAAGTCGAAGCACTGGTCCATGCAGCTAATACCATTAGCAGAACAGCAGACCCTATTTCACAGGTTGTCTTTTTATCTGATGCCCGCTCCGTCCTTGAGGCTATCACCAAAGGTAAGTTGCCGCAACTTGAATAAGCACTACAAACCATCAAATGCTTTCGGATAGCATTGCAGTGGATCCCCTCACACTGTGGAGTCCAAGGAAATGAGGAAGCAGACAAGATGGCAAAGGTGGGTGCAGAAGAGAATCAGACAGAAAACATGGTTACCCATACAGAGATGAAGACTATCATCAAGTCACTCTATAGAACACCTCAATCAGAACATGCCTACCATCATCTCTCGAGGCCAGAGCAAGTGGCCATTTTTCGTCTCAGAACTGGACATAACAGACTATACCAACACATGTACAGGCGGTTCCACCTTACGACATCGCCCGCTTGTCCTTGTGGAGAAGCAGAACAGACCACAGAGCACATACTTCAATGTTGCAGTACGTATCAGCTGCTGAGAGAAGAGATCTGGCCCTTGTCAACCTCTTTTCTTGTTCAGCTGTATGGGCCTGTGGAAGAACTGCAGAAAACCACAGATTTCATCTTGAGAACGGCTCTCCAAGTGTGATACCAGCGATCGAAAAGAAGAAGAAGATAACCAGATAGAATTAGCGTAGCCAACTATCGCTAGATAAAGTCGGTAAAATTGACAATTTTTCGCAAATCAGGCGCTGCCATTTTATTGCGTCTAGCGACGTCAGCCCTGCACCACCGTTATTGCTATACTGGAGGAGCGAGGCCAATAGATAAAATATATTTTAAGGAAGTATGCGTAAATGATAATAGCAAATGAATAATTAATTCGCCCAGAGATGCACTGGAGGGCAGTGACTATAATATGTTTGCAGTGCTTCCTACTTTGGCATGGTTTACTAACTAACTAGTATCCGAAGATTCGGGGGAAGTGTGTCAAGTCATCGACACTTTGTTTCTAGCCACTCAGAAACCCCAATAGTTTCAGAGTCAGCTCTAAACAACGTGACGGAGGGAGGTCCAAACAATTAATAAGCCCGGAGGCTGGAGGAGCGTAGACAGAGACAATTACTCGTATATTCGTAAGAACAGGAGGGCTTAAGGTATACGGCCAATTTATACAATCGAGCCGGTGTGTTGTGTTATATCCACTAGTCCCGGAAAAGAGACTTACACAAAATGTCTCCTACAGAGTAATCGTCCCTACTACAATAAACTGATCCTATTGAGCTAAATAGTCCAGGTTTAGTCAGCTGCATGTCATGTCCGCGCAATGAGAACATGAACAGCGACCTCAGTGAAAGAGTGATGCTGTGGGGGAACAAGGTGGTGTGGTTGTTGTTGCTGATTTGTGTAGCCTAGCGAGCCGCGGCTCTAAAGTTTTTTATATAAAATAAGCAAAACATATATAACTAGGATGGCTACTGCCATAACTTATCATCACAGAACAGTAAAATAGAAGGTGACACGGCCTTGACAGTGCTTATTGGCACAAAAATAAGAATAATATATACATTAAAAGAATACACTACAAAATACGGTCTCAAATGACCGGCAGGTACCTATTAGTCATCAGTACCTGTTACAGAAAAGCAATACATGAATACAGTAATAATATAATAATAACGGAGTACGTATTAGTCATCGGTACGGGAAAAGTTCTGAAATCACACAATCTGAAGCATCACACATTTGGAACGCGAGATGGCATGATGCGGAAGTTGCTAGGAAAAGCTGCAGGAAAACTGTCTGATGCGGCTCATTCTCAAGTATGGTAAAGAAGAACGTTTGTGGTTACGGATGGCTAGTAGTTAGTTACGTCTATGTACAAAGTTAATAATTTAACTGGTGTTTTGAAAGTTCCCTAATGGTGCGGAAGTTGAAAATGCCCTGTAGTTATGAAGGGCTATGGATGAGAGTTAATAATGCGGATGCATTCTGGCGGCTCATAGGACAAGATGCCTCGCATAGCTCATGCGATGCATCGGGAAATGTCCCCTGACTGCGGTGGAAATGTCTAAAGTTGAACACAAAACATGTGCGGATTTGATTTAGCACTGGTCGGTGTGGTATAGTAGATCTGGCGAGTTATCCATCGGGCACATCACTCACCCTACATACTTTGACGAGCCTACATCAGGGCCAACAGGCCCATCCGCATGAAGGTCCCTCTGCGGTTGGTAGCTTGGGTCACCTTACTTAAATTTAGAGTTCATTATTGAGAAATAAGTTTCATTGAATATCATAGCCATATCATCTAAATTGCCAGTCTCATAATTGCCCCTAACCGTGTACTGGGATTAGTCATTTCGAGCTTTTATGCAGAACTATTCATACAGAGTTATTCATTGATGTTGTCAACAATAGAAGGTCATCATATACCTGAGTCCTGATCCATTATCATCTTCTTGATCCGGTTTATATAGGTTGATGGGTCTTTCATTATAATATTGGAACTACTGACCCGATCATCATCAACCTTGGTACTTATTATTACTCATGTTTTGAGGTTATATAAATCAAAACCAATTACCTACCACTTTGTATGATTACTCGTTAGAGGTATTCATGCCATTGAAACCCCTAGCCTTGCTATACAACTATACATTTGAAATTAGGTCATGACATCTTTTGACATTTATGTTCATCCTAGTCACCTTTGACCTATAAAGGCGCCAATACTTATGATACTACCGCCTCCTCTGCCAAGCTGCCTAGAAGTTATTGGTTTCATTGGCGTCTACCGATTCCCTGATTCCAGGTCCCATTCACGCCATATCTAGGCTGGTTTTGTATTTCGGTCTATTATTGGTAACTTCCCCAGTTTTTACAGTGGCACCCTGGGTGGAGAGAGGCAACGAGGAGTGAAGGAGATTGCATATGTTTTCACCGATTGCTCATCAGCTATAGCTGATCACCTGACACTCCATTGGGATCTGAACCCCGCCCGGCTGATTACAAGTCGACCACGCTAACACCACAGCCAATCGTCTCCGCCAATCCAAGGTGCCTAGAAGTTGTCCCTTTAATTGGCATTTATCTGAGCTACCGCCTCCTGTAGCCAAGCTGCCTAAGAAGAGGTTGTTGGTTTGCTTGGCGTCTATCGAGTCCCTGATTCCAGGTCCCATTCACGCCATATCTAGGCTGATTTTATTTCAGTCTATTATTGCTAACTTCCCCAGTTTTTACACTGGTACCCATGTATACACCTGGGTGGAGAGAGGCAACGAGGAGTGAAGGAGATCGGCTATGTTTTCACCGATTGCTCATCAGCTATAGCTGATCGCCTGGCACTCGAGTGGGATGTGAACCCTGCCCGGCTGATTACAAGTCGACCATGCTAACACCATGGCCAAAAGTCTCCTCATATCCAAGCTGCCTCTCTGGGTAACTGTATTTTGTCGACCAATCAGTGGTCACCACTTCTGAACTCAACCAAGCAACCTGCCTCTTCATAGATAGATAGCTTGTGACCAACACGCGTTTATGACGTCAAGCTATTATACATGGGCAATCTAACCAAGTTAGCGGAAAGAGTAAGGCCGTGCTTTTAATTTATTGATATCTCTGGCAATCCGAAACCGATTACATTTCTTTAAAGTTAACGGATCCTGGTGATAATTCATATCAAGATGGATGAAAACGCTCCAGGATAAACGCTTCCCGAAAAACATGCGAATATGTATACACAAAGCAGCCATCGCTATATTTACGCAGCGTGGTTGCCTATCTCCCACTGGCGCGAATGCGCGATAGGCGTTCTTGCGGACTCCCATCGTACTAACGTACGCCCACTCACATAGCTACACTGTTCGAGGGCGTACTTCCAGACCTGTGATTTCTCGCTATGTTAAGTAACATTACGCTAGTGGGCTGGAGGTAGCCAATCAGATTTCTGCCTACTTCACGCGATAGGCGAGACTTCGTCTGGTGACCTTATTTACAATCGCAGAACAACGGGGATGGCGACGCTGTTGAAATAAGTGTGCAATAGTTTTGCTCTAAACAAGTTATCTGAGGAACAGAAAATATGTAGATTGATTTACGGCAACAAAAAAAGCTAGTTTGGTTTACGCACATGTGTAAATTTCTCTACTTCCTGATTTCTTATCGCGCAATCTCATTGGCGCAAGTTGACTGACCCCAGCTCATTAATATGTATGGAGCTTCGTGAACAAACATCAAAAGCGTGCAAGCATGGTACTCGATACGGGAACTTAGTGGGAAGTCGAGGATCGTGCAATGGGACGATGATTTCTGTGGCTATACGCGTAGGCCTATTAAACTAACTGGGATGAGGTTGGAGCATCCCCGATCGGGCCAGTTCATACCCAGATATACTGGGACGGTTCGTACCCGACTGGGCGATCAGCACTATAGTTTACAATACACACCTGCACATGACTGTGTCATTTACGCTGCTACACGTCTCATGATGCGTGTCACATGGTGTCCATTCACATGTCACGTTGTCAAGGGGCGAGACTAAAACATACAAGGTTCATGGTTCGTGTATTCTGTTAACCCTTTGAAACCCGACTTCCCAGAATCTCAATTTTACAACAAACACACTGGTAAACTGTTGAGTATAGGCAGCAACAGCTCCCAGTCAAATTAGTTTCAAAATACTCAATAGAATATAAAGTATAAAACCCTCATGGATTTTGGTGTTTCGGCCTTTCGGGACGAAAGGGTTAAATTGTTTAAACAGCGCCTGATGCTATTATGATGATACGTTAAGCGAACTACCCTTGCTTACATGAAAAACCAATTGTAACTTAATTGCTCAGAAACCGTTGTACGGAATTCAACCAAATTTGATATCCGTGCCACCAATATGATTGCGGAGTGAAGGAGCACATTTAAATTTGACACCGCCCAAAGGGGTGGGGGTGGGGGTGTCGGTCAAAAGGTCAAATTGATTGTAGCTCACCTCCTCTGAAACCGTTTGACAGAATTCAACCAAATTTGATATGTGAATTAGCCATGTAACTGCGTGTAAGAGCATATTTGCATTTGGCTCCGGCCCAGAGGTGGTGGTGGAGAGATCAAAAGTTCAAATTTTAACGTAAGGACATTGATTGTAACGCAACGTCTCCGCCGAAACAGTTTGACGGAATTAAACCAAAGTTTGTATGTGAGTTACCCATATACGTGTGGAGTGCAGGAGCACATTTACCTTTAGCACCGGCCCACTGGTGATGGGGGTGCGCGAGGAGGCGACATGTCAAGAAATGGATTGTAATGCAATTCCTCTGAAACAGTTGGATGGACTTAAACTAAATGTGATATGGTAGTTACCCATATGATTGCGTAGTGTAAGAGGACATTTACATTTGGCTCGATTCCCGTGGGGGTGAAAGATGGGGGTGGGGGAGGTGTCAAAATGCCAGGAAATTGATTGTAACGCAACTCCTCCGAAACCATTGGGTGGAATTGATTGCGGGGTGCAAGTGGATATTTACATTTGGGGTCCACCTCAACGTTTAGGGGTGGGGTGGTGTCACATTCAAGAAATTGATTGTACCGCAACTCCAAAACCGTTGGACGGAATTCAACCAAATTTGGTATTGCGTTACCCCTATGCCTGCATAGCGCAAGAGGACATCTATATATGTTCCAATGAGATGGCTCAGTAGGACAAAGCGTGGGGATTTGCGAAGACGCGTCATCAACCAAGCAATTTACTTGTATTTGTGTTTGACATGAAATGAATGGAATAGCATATCGGAGGTTTCAATACTCGATAAAAAAAAAATCAAACAGTGACGTCACTCTTACATTTATACAGCTTTAAATATCACTTTTTAAAGCTTTAAACCTAAGTTAAAATGCTTTGCTACCGAGCCAGCCATTCCAGTGGCCACTCTTCATAAATAGTCTACTCTTGGCCTGCAAATGGACACTCAATTAACAAATATTTAGATTTTCTTGACCAAATTTCGCCATTAAAGGGTTATACTATTTATCAATTCGGTCATCAGAAAACGGAAACCGATGGATCCAATATGGCACTCAAGTCAAGTTAATGTTTGACATCATAATCAATTACGCAAATCAACATGACGTAGCTCCGTCACGACAATCAAAACGTTCACCACGAAGGTGTAGGTCTACGTATTCTATGTCATTGATGAATTTGAAAATTAATAAACAGTCTGTAGAATATTTTAAAACTAATTTGACTGGAAGCAACACACCCGAGTCAACATAGTTTCAAACCATCCAACAACTTACATGCATAGTTAACTTGAAATTTCGTTTCTTGTAATTTAGGATTCAATGTTTAATGTTCGATTTTCGAATGCAAAGACAGCGAGTGGGGTTTAGATGGAAATGGGCGTGTTAACTGAGGATAGACTCGCGTTGAACTAGTTAGTGGCGTGCTGAGCATCCGCAGATGTACGGGTGTGTGGGTGGGGGTGGGGAGCAGTTGCGGCAGAGATCGGCGGTTGCCAATATTGACTGTAAAACTCCCTGCCCGTTGCAAAGGGTTTGGGGCGCAACATTTCAAATTGCAGTCGGCAGGAGTGTCACTAAGCACACTACTGGTGCCACTATACAAACTGCCTGTTAGTATAAGCTATGATTGCCTTCTAGCCATCACGTTTGGTTTATAGTTCATACAGCAATGTAAATATGTATATAACTTATCCGATAAATGTATTCATAAACAAATTACCATTTCCTTTCAAAATGTAAATGTGTTATGAACAATGGAAAATCGTACAATATTAACTAGGATCGTGTTTTGACCTTTGTGACCTTGGAAATGACCTTCAAATTCAACAGCGAATGTTGGACCCACCCACATAATTATATTCCCATCTCATTGTATGAGGTATTGATCTAGCACGGCTACTAGACATTAACAACAACTGCCTTTAACCAGTTAATGACTAAATTTCTTCGAAAAATTAAAATATTTACTTATTGATTGTCCATTTGCAGGCCAATAGAGGACTATTTTTGAAAATTTACCACTGTAATGCCTGGCTCTGTAACAGAGCCAGTCATTTCAGTGGTAAAATTTCAAAAATAGTCTTCTCTTGGCCTGTAAATGGGCATTACTCAAAACCACTACCGAGGTTGGTTTTGGCCGGTTTCGTTACGAAAGGGTTAACCCATTCACGACGAAGCCGGCCAGCGATTCCAGTGGTCAATTTTCTAAAATAGTCTTCTCATGGCCTGGAAATGGACATGCAATTAAGAAATATTTTTATTTTCTTGCCTATATTTGGTCATTAAAGCGCTCAACGTCAAACATCACATGTTGGTTGCTGTACTAAAACAGCACCAAAGATCAACTTCTACAGACATTTCTTGGGGCAAAATTGGAGGGCCTTGGTCACGTAGCCAACCCACCCGCTTAAATAAATAGCTGGTAACGAGTGTACATGTTTCAGACTCACACGCATGTGTTCCGTTATCATCCAGAATTCTGAACACATTTGGATACGATGCATTGGTAACACTTTGCTGAAAGAAAGTGAAGTAAAACTGTGCCAGTATGCTGCGTATTGCCATTGTTTCATTGATGCTGACAGGGTGTGTAAAAACGGTGTGGAAATACATGCTTCCTGGGTCAGATAATCCTAAGCTGTAATACAGGAGAAAAGGCACCTGATTATCGGTAATATAATACATTTCATTTATAAATGCTTTATTTAATGCATGTTTAAAAATTAATATAGCACCACTGCCACGTGGATCTTCGCCCTTTCATCCCCGCTGATAAGTAATTTGACAAATATGTGGTACTAAATTTGATGAGCAAAGTTTGCCGCAATTGGTACCATGTGTGTCATCGTTCCAGCACAAAGTTTAGCGACACATGCAGCAACATCCATGGAGTGAAGCAATCCAACTGGCGTTAATGACACCAATTCTACCAGATCTGTAGATTTCTGCCTGCGTGTGTTTAGTAGCTCGGCCTGTACATTCAATTTTAATCATTCATGATTCTAGTCTATTTAGTTTAAAAGTTAACCCCGGCCTTATTCCCGAAATGACACCCCCACCCTCTCCTCCTCCCCCACCCACCCAACCCCTCCCCATCCCCCATCCCTCCCCACCCCAAACCTCACCCACCGCCCCACCCCCACACACACCCCACCACCCACCCCGACCAGGCAGTCATTTTGGGATTCATGCTCCATCAGGGTTAGCCCGCATATTTCAGAGGGACAGAAAAGCCAAGTACTTTTCCAAGGTACTTAGATCAACAACAAACTATTTGTCCCAAGGGCCATAGCACTCACCTGGCTTACGAGGAACCGTAGTAAACATATCTACATTAACACTTTAACGCTCATATCAGCCAAAAATGGCTTCAGTACTGGTCTTGAGAAATGCCCATTTGCAGACCAAGAGAAGACAAATTTTCAAAAATAACCTTCTCTTGGTCTGCAAATGGGCATTTCCTATGAGAAAATTTTAATGTTATGATAGAAATTCGAGGGTTAAAGGGTAATTAATGTACAGCAAGCACGACTGGCGGCGAATCGGGCTAGCATAACCGTTGCCATAGACCAATGGCGGCAATGGCCACAGTAACAGATTTGGATAGGGATATTCAAGAATATTGGCATCATTAACATTATCGACTAACGGGAAACGTACCACTGCCAATGGGGGAAACTCCGCTAATACTATTATCAAATGGTTCAAGTGTGCAAACAGATGTGATTTACCGATATAGCAATGGTCATAGCCAAAAATCTGAGCCGGTAATATAAAGGCATTGGTGTTCGTAACACTATTGACAAAAGGAAAAGTGCAATTAGCCAATGGGGCAGCCGTCCCCAATACTATTGACCAATAATTCAAATGCCCCTATAGATGGCATTTACCAACGAGATAATGGACACGGTAAAGATTTCGATGATGAAATGAAAGCATATTGGCGTCGTTGGCATAACTGACCGACTGGAAAAGTACCAATGGGCAATGGGGCAGCTATCCCTGCCGCTATTATCAAATGTCTGAAGAGTATCAAGAGATGACTCTGACCAGGAGATGCAGTGTCCTCGACACTATTGTCCAATGGGAAAAGTGGGTACCATTGCCCAATGAGACAGCACTCTCTGACATTATTGACCAATTGTTCAAGTGTCCCAACAATGACATTTACCAAAGGGGCAATTGTCACAGTAATCAATTTAGATGAAGAAATGATAGAAAAATTGGTATCCTTGACATTACTGACCAGCGTGAAAAGTACAATTGGTCGATGAGGGTAGCCATCTCTGACACTACTATCGCGTGTCTCAAGTCTACTAAAGAGACATATCTGCTAAATTTGGTTTTAATAAATTAATAAATGACGATACCAATGTATTTTCCCCATATAGTTCAATAGTTTAAAAACGCCTTAACGAACCAGAGTCATAGCCCTTCTTTAAAGGCGTGACCCTTTCATTTTAATAGATCAAATAGATATTTCTGGAGGGAACATATCTGCATGATTTTAATCCATCGATAAATGACGAAACGTGCCAGAAACGCATTTACCCATGGTTTTCAATACTTTGAAAATATAGCAAGGGCCATAACTGTGGGATTTGATGGTGTAGATATTTTATCTTCATAGCTCAAACAGATAATTCCTAACGGAACATATCCGATGAATTTGGTTTTGATACATCAATAAATGACGAAACATGCTGAAATTGTTGGCAGACATACATACACCAGACATACGATAGCGGATAGATGCGAGACAGGCAAATCACGATTGTATAAGCTCACCCAGATGAATTAGTTATACAAATAGTCGTGTGATTACGGTATTTCGGCACTGACAGGCTGAATTAAAAAGGTTGGAACATAATGGTCACGGATTCCATGAAATTGCCTCTACTAATAAGGTTGTAGATTATCTTATTCGGCCAATTCGATCATTTATTTATCAAGAATCAAGGCGGTAGAAATGGGCATAACTCTCCTATATTTCCAGTAACTATATAATACATATCTTCGTCTGTTATTTTCCCCTATGGCGTCTTTTCTGAAATCTTGACATTAATATGGGTTACTTTGGAAGTTATAGTATGCCATTTTATATTTTAATGAAAGAATCAATTAATATTCAACTCATCGCGGTTTTGTCCAGTGGACAAAAAGGCTGTACATTTATAAGTTTACGGCTGCTCTGATAAGTACATATGTTAGTTTAAATATATACATCTATACATAGTTTCTACTACTATATACTTAGAATTATAATAAATATATGGCGAAGGAGTAGATTGAAAATATTTGATTACGTTAGAGAAATTGTCTATATTGTTCGACAATCACATACTAATTCACTGTGCTTCATATCTACAAAATCAAATGCATTCGCCACCATATACATACTCATCTTCCTTGAGAAATATGTCAGTCCATTGTAGATTATATCTATCGAACACACGTAGGAAATAAGCAACCTGAAAATTAATAATAATAATAATATTAATAATAATAGTAATATTAATAATAATAATAATTTCTCTTAAAAAAGCGGGAAAATTTTCCGGAAATCCAAAATGGCCGCCAGCCTATCTAGAAAATCATATCCATTCACATGTAAAACGTTTGGGCTAATAAGGCCCTCTTGCCATGCTAAGCCTGAATTTCACAGGCGTTTTGTCTTTGTGCTATTCGCGAGCAAATAAAACGGAATAATAAAAAAAAATAAAAAATAAAAAACAGAACAATAACAATAGGGTGCCAGCCATGATGGCTTGGACCCCTAATAATAATAATAATAATAATAATAATAATAATAATAATAATAATAACTAGAATGCACTCGACAGAGATGCCAACTCGCCCCTTTGCGCTGTGTCGTAACAATGGAAAAATGTGGTGATTCTACCTCAGAGGATTCCCAGACAAATCAGACAAACAAGCAAACAAAACACACACACACACACACACACACACACGCACGCACGCACGCACGCACGCACGCACGCACGCACGCACGCACGCACACACACACACACACATGTATGTACACACAAATTAATTTGATTAAGGACACCCGACATGTCGGTTTCAGAGAAGAAGATTTCAGAAAAGTCCCCGAAAATTGCAGAAAATCCAAGACGGCCGCCAAAATAATAAACCAATCAAATTCAAGTATTTTCCCAAATTTAATATTAGCTGGAAATCCAGGAAAAAGCCCTGAAGGATCAAATAATGGAGAAATCTACAAAGTTTATGTGGGGTGACGCGGATTAAAAATGTAATAGTTCATTCAATCTAAGACTCTCAATCATCTTATATTGGTAAAGGGAGGTTATCTATGCCTAAAACGAAAACTGGTATCTTCCTTCTCGACAGGGTGACCTTGACATTCTTGTCGGACCACTCCATAACCCTCACCATTGAATCCAGTATGCGTGATGTACCTTTGGTAACGCTTTCATGCAAATTAAGGAAAAGGCCCTGGGGTGTCAAATAACCGAGAAATTTGCAAAGTTTGTGTGGCGTGGCTTGGATTCAAAATTTTACATTTTATTTAATCTAAGACTCTCAATCATCTTATATAGGTAAAGTGATGCAACCTATGCCAAAAACGAAAACTGGTATCTTGCTTCTCGACTGGGTGACCTTGGTATTTACCCGTTTACTGCTGAATGACCACTCATTGAATTACAAGTCTCGATTAACCCATTTTACTGCTTAATTACAGGTTTCAATTAACCCGTTTACTGCTGAATAACAAGTGTCAATTAACCCTTTTACTGCTGAATCACAAGGGACAATTAACACTTTTACTGCTGAATTACAATACTCAATTAACCCTTTTACTTCTGAATTACAAGTTTCAATTAACACTTTTACTGTTGAATAACTGAGGAATTTGTCTATTAACCCTTTTAATGCTAAATTGCAAATCTTGATTAATCCATTTACTGTTGAATTAGTATTTTTGCGTTTTGGACTTTTCTTACCGATGTTGACAATTTTTTTTATCGTTTCTGACAATTTTGATTGTTTTTGGTAGTTTTTGTACCATTTTTATGCTTCTTGATAATTTTTTATCATCAAATACAATTCTCAGCATCATCTAAAGTATGTAGGCTGAGTGTTGCATCATCCGACTTGTCGGTTTCAGAGAAGAAGATTTCAGAAAAGTTCCCAAACATTGCAGAAAATCCACGATGGTCGCCAAAATAATGAACCAATCAGATTCAAGTATTTTGAAAATTTAGATATTAGTCGTCTCTAGTAGCCTGCGAAGTTTAAAGCAGATCTGCACAGCCGTTTATAAATTATTAACGAAACGAAGGAATAATAATAATAATAATAATAATAATAATAATAATAATAATAATAATAATAATAATAATCCCAGCAATTGCAAGAAGTTTCCATCGCTTCGTGCTTGGAACCCTAATACTACTACTACTACTACAACTACTACTACTACTACTACTACTACTACTACTACTACTACTACTACTACTGCTACTACTACTACTACTACTACTACTACCACTACTACTACTCCTACTACTACTACTACTACTACTACTACTACTACTACTACTACTACTACTACTACTACTACTAATAATAATAATAATAATAATCCCAACAATTACAATAGGTGTCCAGCAGTTCGTGCTTGGAACCCTAATAATAATAATAATAATAATAATAATAATAATAACAAAAAAATAAAATAAAATAAAATAATAATAATAATAATAATAATAATAACGGACGGACAGACAAATGGACGGACGTGTGGGCGGGTGGGTCGGTGAGCGGGCGGCCGAGCGGGCGGGCGGGCAGCAAAGTATATACATACAACTCCTAATCCCAACTTAGCATTTAACAGCAGGAACGTAATGGACGAGAGAGCGCTATTACATTTCCATTACTGCACCTAATATGCACACACATTTTAAACAAATCATCTATTTATAGAGCATATCATCACACTATTATGATTCACGATATGACGTCAATTTGTCGTATGGCCGACCCATATTGCCCTATCCCTCATCTTCAATACCAAACGAAAACTGTGCTATATATTGTGGGACCTCCCCAATAGGGGAATGCATTTCTTGCTATGTCCCGCCCATTTCTAGTTACACTTTTATGCGAGTTTCAACATGATTTAAAACTCTGTAACCTGAATTCCCAGAATAAAATTTCTAGGTAACTATATATGATAGTAACAGCTCCATGTGAAATTAGTTTCAATTATTTAACAACACGTTATCAAATTGTAAATTCCTCAAAGACATACAATTCGTCCACTAGTAATTGACGTTTTAAAATTTCACGACAGAACTATACATCATTATGATTGCAACGTCAGCTATCTAGTGACCTACATAATTATGACGTAGGATACTTGAGTAGCAGATCTGATAACTCCATTAACTAGCATATGCCGATGGTCGCTGGCTGGTAACTATAGATACGCATGACTATGCGTGGTATGCTTACGATTACTTGCGCGTATAATTTTTCGTATGCAGGCTGAGTGTCCTTGTCATATATAGTAGGTGGTATCATCGATATCAAATAACCATTCATCTTCATCAGAATGGGAACAACATATTTATGCCCTATAATATATAAACACAGTTGATAATTAATGTAAGGAATGGGGAATTCCAGTTCATCCATCAATCATATGACGTCATAATCAACTACTTGATGTGTAGGATTGCGTAATAATCAATGACGTCATAAATGACGTCGGTAAGTTCACCACGAACGCTTACTCGTTGACCGACTAAACGTTGTTGTACGAAATGTATGTTTATACTATTTAATAAATATTCTGTTGAATATGTTGAAACTAATTCGACTGGACAGTCTTGTAAACAACAACTGTACCAAGTTAAATTAGTTTCGAAATAGTTAACAGCTTACCGGTATAGTTTTCTGGAAATTGAGATTCAGAGAGTGCAGCGATCGATTGATCCCAACACGGGCGCAGAGTTGGTGGAGCTTAGCTAAAATCGGCGGGGCGTAGCTAAGACTGGATTACTCCATTCTCTGATGAATAGTTTGAAATTAGTGAGCACATGGTCTGATGTGAAAGGCAAATAACAGCTTTGATCAAAACGTTAGTGTGAGTTGCCTGCTATGTGATTCTGCGTGATCTAATTATTATACAACATGATAGATACTATATTGCCATTGCATTAGATATAGAATACTTCAAAAATACAGTTCATGCGTGTCAAATTAAGAAGGATTAGAGGAGAATCTTACATTTGTGTATATGAGAAGATGGCTTTAATGTGCGAGTATATTAACCTGTTATCAACACACATCATATGGTATATATGCCTATGATATTATAGACTAAACATTAGCATATATTCTAACCCTTTGAACTCAAAAGACCCGAATTCCTGTAATTCCTGTAATTAATGCGATTTAATAATTATTCTATTGACTATTTTGAAACTAATTTGGCTGGGAGCTGTTGCTGCCTATGGCAGCAACAGGTTCCTGCCAAATTAGTTTCAGAATAGTTAACAGTTTACATATAAGATTCCACTAAAATTATGATTCTGGGAATTCAGCGCGCAAACGTTAACACGAAGTCTGTGCGCATCCGTGTAATACGCACTTGAACATGTTACATTGTCTGCTAATAAGCATTGCCTGTCCGGGCAGATACAGCGGGGTAGACCCGCTTCCATAACACAGCCGTACGAACAGTTGTGGTTCATCCCCGAGCACGGTTCTGAATCTAAAACAAACACAATTCATAAATGCATGTAAAATACGTTTGAATGCTGCACCAGAACCCTCATATGCCGAAAGACGAGATATGAATATGTTGATTAACAAATGCTTTTTTCTAGTAGACAAACTAGTTAAGCATTTTTTGTTCAGAGTTTATAACCTGAAATAAATAGTTAATTGAAAATAAAATTGTCAAAATTGTAAAATTTTAGAGGCTTAAATCCTGGGCCTAGATGTAATGAAACGAAATAAATCTTAGATACGATAAGTTCATTCAACTTCGGATTGCAACCCCTGTCGTGACCTTGTTATGACCTGTCGTGACCTTAGCTTTGCATATTCATTGCTCTCGCTTGTCACCATATGCACGTTCTTTGGAGGAATACAATCTGTCAATCACGTATATGATGGCATAATCAATCACGTCACATGTAGGCTGACGTCACAATCAACTACATAATGAATGACGAAGCTAAGCGAGCCAGGTACATTTAAAAGTCCATCAGTTGTAGGAATGGTATGTTTTTACTATTTAATAAGCATGTAGTTGACTATTTTGAAACTAATATGATTGGATACATTTCGCTGCCATAGTCAACAGCACCCAGTTAAATGAGTTTCAAAATATTCAACACAGTACATGTATAGTTTTATGGAAATTGAGATTCCTGGAGTTCAGGGTTCGATCGATCCTAACACGGGCAACGCGTGGACGGACCTTAGCTAGAGATGGGTCGGGCAGAGCCAATATGATTTTCATCCATTGTCCTCGTAAATTGGTTACGATGGATGTCTTTATGAACGTAGATGGGTGACTAAAAAGAATGGATAGTTGAATGGAACAATAGATTACGATCATCCATGTTTACGTGACAATAGAGGGATACGATATTAACTCAGGTTTGTGACGTCATAATCAATGCTGTCACTAGTTTGGTGAAGTCACGATACCAATAACGTATAACTTCGTCATGAAAATCGAAATTTCCGCAACTAGTTTACGCACCATCAAATTACATTCAAAATATTCAACAGCGTACATGCATAGTTACCACGAAATTGAAATTGGTATTCTGGGAATTCATGGCTCAACGTATACAAATCGATCACAACACGCGCAAAGCAAGGGCGGGGCTTACCTAGAGATGGGCTGGGTATAGCTATAGAAGGGCGGGGCATAGCTAGCGATGGGCGGGGCATAGCTAGAGATGGGTGGGGCATAGCTAAAAGTGGATTAATCCTTTGTTGCTATCGCGTACATTAAAATATGTTGCACCGAGTTCCATGTTGATTTGTATGCAAATGCAACGTGCATTGCGACTGTATTCATCACAAGGCCAACTGAAAGGTATTTGTGTAAAACAGATTTTTGAAAGAGTCGTCATTTCACGAAAAGCCTCGACTATCAAAGGGTTAATTTTATACAAGTAGAATTTAGAACACTTTGACTAGTGTTGACACAAGATGGGCTAAAGAATTTGAGCAGATCTCGATCAGTTGCGCATTATACCTACGTCACATGAGTGCAATATGACATGTACCTTTTCTACAACTTTTAAGATCATCTCGCAGTGTAAATCCATCTTCACATGAACAGACAAAGGTGCCGTTCGTATTGGTGCATTGCTGTTCACATTCGTGTGTCTCACAGCATTCATCGATGTCTGAAAGAGGAAGGTATACCAGCAAATGAGTTGTCATCAGATTGTGATATTAATCAATGGATGGATACAATCTGTCAGGCAAATATGTGACGTCATAATTTATTACATCACATGAAGCTTGACGTCACAATCATGATTGACAGAGAATACGCCGCCATGAAGCTGAAAAGGTCCGCCAAGTGTACGAATTGTGTGTCTTTGGTGGATTTACTATTTAATAAACATTATGTTTAATTCTTTGAAACTAAAGTGACTTGAGCACTGCCATCATCAGAAAAAGATCCAAATAGGAATTCTGATTGGTCGAGAGAGGGTTACGCGGCATGTGATGACATCCTATTGTATTATTAAGCCACGCCCATTTCCACGTCAAATAAACTCGACGAGGTTGGTCGAGAGCTGGTCATGTGAACTTTCGGCGGGGAAAGAGGGGGAGTTTCCTAATATGCAACAGCGGCAGAGATATACACGTAATTCTGATTGTTCGAGAGCTGGTCACGTGACCTCATTTGGTTACATCCCAATCAATTTCATGCCTCGTTACACTTGTCAATCATCACTTGATCTACATTCCGGAAGGTGGCGGAGCGCTGGGCACAATACTGATTGGCCGAGAGAAGGCCACGTGACCTGTGACGTCATATCATATACATATTAGATCATGCCCCCTTTTCCCCGCCAAGAATCATGAAATTCCCTGACCAGCTCTGGACCTATCAGAATCGAGTATATCTTTTTTTTTGGTGGGGGTGGGGGGGAGAAACTTTACCAAAAAAAAAGATATATGTTATCCTTCAAGTGTATTTGGAAAAACAAATTCAACTTTCTGCTTAGCCAGTGGCCAATTGCAGACCAAGACGAGTATTTTTGAAAACTTACCACTGGAATGACGGAGCCAGTCATTCCAGTGGTAAATTCTCAAAAAATATTCTTCTTTTAGCCTGTAAATGAACATTTCTCAAGATCACTGCAGTGGTCGTTTTTACCAACTTGCCCATTAAAGGATTAAACTGATTAAGATAACACAAGAGGGGTTCATGGTCACATTTCAAATGTAATATTAGCTTCTACACTCAATGATCTCCAAATTCTTCCAATTTTTTGTAGCAGACAGACACACTCACCCATTTACAAATGCATACCTCCTTGACTGGTTTCTCACCTGCGCATTCTGTGGTGGGGCCTGATCTATAAATAAATGTGTTTCGATAGCCTATGTCACAAACTGCAAAATAAGGTTTTAGTTTAGATATTGTATCAAACCCCAACGTCCCTGCAGACCAAGAGAAGACTTTTTTGAAATTTTACCACCGGCATGACTGGCTCGGTTATCGAGGCGGTCATTTCAGTTGTAAATTTTCAAAAAAGGCTTCTCTTGGTCTGCAAATTGATATTTCTCAATACCACTGTAGAAACCGTTTTTGGCTGATATGAGGGTTAAATGGTTATATACCCCATGAGTTGGTAAGTCGAAATATATCACTATATATACTACTACTACTACTACTACTACTACTACTACTACTACTACTACTACTACTACTACTACTACTACTACTACTACTACTATTATTATTACTACTACTACTGCTACTACTACTACTACTACTACTACTACTACTACTCGATATGACGACATAACAAATTACGTCACTAGTTAGCTGCCGCCGCAATCATAATTGACGTACGGCTCTGTCATGGAAAATCGAAAGGTCCGTCACGAGCGTGCAAATCACGTGTCTCTGATAGATTTACGAGTTAGCCTGCATGTGGACTGTTTCCGCCATAGGCGGCAAAAGTCCACAGTCGGGTTAGCATCAAAGTTTTCAAGAGGTTTCCTGTTTGATTACTCTGAAATATAGATTCGGGGAATTTGGATTTCAAAGTTTTCAAGTCGGTTCCAACACGCTTAAATGGTCCGAGCTTAGCTAATCGTGATCGGTCAATAAATCCAGTAGAGCTTTTATGTCAAAGCTTGCCTAGCAAAGTACAGTCCGCATAACATTATGTTATTTGAAAAAAGAAAGAAAAAGAAGTGCCTGTTGTTAATAATAATAATAATAATAATAATAATAATAATAATAATAATAATGATAATAATAATAATAATAATAATAATAATAATAATAATAATAATAATAATAATAATAATAATTGTGATGACGATGTTAGCTCACACTTGCAATGTTTAATTTGTATTATGTATATATTTGTGTACCACATGCCACGTTGTGACTTGGAAATATCAAATAAAACTAAAACTTGAATCGGGATTATCTGAGAAAAAGTATTTACTAAATCTAGGAGCGTTTAACAATTAGTGGCGTAGCCGGTGTTTCGCACTGTGCCGTGTGTGTGTGTGTGTGTGTGTGTGTGTGTGTGTGTGTGTGTGTGTGTGTGTGTGTGTGTGTGTGTGTGTGTGTGTGTGTGTGTGTGTGTGTGTGTGTGTGTGTGTGTGCGCGTGCGTAACGAAAGCACACCTGAATATAGTTTCGTCAGCGGTATGCATAATATTCTCTATAGGCCACTGTTAATTCACTATTGATTCTTTTGAAAACATTATATTTCAAAGTCACTGTTTCTGGTGGAAGAAACGAGTTTCGATCAAAGTAATTTCAAAATATACTGCTGGTTTCCAAGGTCGGAACATGATGCCTACTGAATATTTTGAAATTCGTGTAACTGAATGCAGATCCTGTCTCTGGAAACAACGGCTTTCAGTCAAATTGCTTTAAAATTAGACAGTATTTTACGTGTAGGAAGTAGTGGCTAATCAGTTTAACTGCGATTATATGATCGGCTGTATTATTTATTCGCTTGGCGCGCACCAAAGCGCACAGCACCACCTGCGTCACTAATTGGTTCCCGCCTGAGTGGCATAAATGGTATTTATTTGCTTTTCTCAAATTATTCCGATTTATTTCTGATTTTTCTAGCGCTGACTATAGGTTGATTAGTATCTAAATCTACCATTCAAGAGCATTTCTTAGTTCCCTGGTCATTTCCTTTAATATCGAAACTTTTGCAGAACAGGACATAAAGCGTAAGACCCGTTATACAATGCTGATATTTATGTTCTCTATGAATGTTCTGGTAGTAGCTGCTGAACATGGGTTGAAACAAAAACAAAGACAAGGCAACCCAAGTAACAATTTACACGCGCATTTTCACACCAATATGCTTGAAAATAAAATTGTTAAAATTATTCTTTTAGAGGTTTAAATTGTGTTCGTTGATGTAATGAAACGAAATAAATATTAATATATGATGATTTCCTTTCGTACAAATTAATATACATTTTTAAGTTGTGAATTTGAATTAGAGACAGAGTCCCTAATCTAAGTTCACAACTAAAAATTGTAGTAATTTATACGGAATAAAATCATCATATGCTAAGATCCTTTTCGTTTCATTACATCGGGGTACACAACTTAAGACTGTTAAAGTTTCAAGTTTCAAGTTAAAGTTTCAAGTTTCAAGTTTCTTTATTACTCCCAGGTCACACAGTGACATATGGGGGAAATTATATATTTCATAGTAGGCGATGTGCTTAATTTGTACATTGATAATTCATTATTATTATTATTATTATTATTATTATTATTATTATTCTTATTATTATTATTATTATTATTATTATTATTATTATTATTATTATTATTATCGTCATCGTCGTCGTCATCATCGTCATCATCAATTAATCAGTTCCGTATTTGTTTGTCCACATTTATCGGCCTGTGCTTGTGCGGCGGTTTAATCCACGTTGGAAATAGGTAGTAATCACTCTAATAAGGCGGCAGATTTTTGATAGCAACTTTGCAATATTGGTGGAGAAGAGCTTATGGATTTTGAAGAAGTTAGGTCTTATATAGTAATATGGAGGTAATAATTCCTGTCGGGTTTGTTTTAAAAAGCTACAGATAAATATGTAATGGACCTCGTCCCCTATATCATCTTTTGCGCAAATGGTGCATTTCCTCTCTTCTCTTGGGGATCCATCCCCCCCCCCCCTTTCTCTATTGGGAGCTAGTGGTTGCCTGTTCGGAATCGTGTGCATATTATCCTCCTACTGTCTCCGAGTCTTAAAAGATATGTTTCCATTTTCCAATTAGGTTTGAAACTACCATAGATTTTACCCTTCAATATATACCCTTAGCTTTGTGCCATGTCTGTATGAATTGATCTTCTAGTGATTTTGTAATCGTTGTCTGTGTTTGAGTGGATACGTTGGCTGTTTGATTTGTCCAAATGTAGCTGTGTCCTGTATTATCCAAAATAGTTTTAATGCAATTTAGCCACCTATATTGTGTTCCGTATTGATGGTAGTCAGTTAGCGCGTACCTGTACAGTATAGGCGCTAATTTAGTTTCTTTATCTGTTATCAGTAGGTTATCATTCGTTTTTTGATGACCACATTTATAGGTATTTCCCCAAGTTTCCCATATATCATATATTTCAGGGTAGTGCATTTAACATTCAGAACGTGTCTAAGGAAGTTTAAATTTACCTTTTCTCGGATATTGTACTTTTCAATCCCAATAATTTCATACGCATATAGTAGTATTGGCTCTATCATGTGATGGTACATGTTTAATTGGCAATCAATTGGTAGGTCTAGTTGTCTAGCCTTTCCTTTTAGTACAAACATAACCTTGCTAGCCTGTTCAGCGATGTGCTTTTCGGCCAAAAACATCCGTCCATTGTAAGGGAAGTATATTCCTAAGTATGTATAGTTATGTACAATGTCTAGCTCTTTCATATTCATATAGAAATTTAGCTTCCTACTGTATGTACCAAACACGACGACGTTGGTTTTATCTGCATTTACTTTTAGTCTCCAGAGGGTGCAGTATTTTCCAAAAGCGTCTAGTGCCTGTTGTAAATCGGGTGCACTCTCGGCTAGTATAACTATCGTCTGCATAGAACAGGATAAGTAGTTTAAATAGGGGGATAAATTAATCATCTGCATCTGTTTGTTCTATTTGATTACAGTTTTGCTCATGTAGAAAGGTTTCTAGGTCGTTTAGCTATATTACGAATAATATCGGCGACAGTATTTCGCCCTGGCGAACACCCCATGTACAGGTGAGTGGATCAGAGAATTCATTATTTAACTTAATAATTCATTTTATGTTATTATACATGCTTTGAATTACCTTGCATATCTTTCCGTTGATACTATGTTGTAGAACGTGTATCCATAGGCCGTTCCGCCATATCGAGTCAAATGCATTTTCAAAGTCGACGAAGCAGCAAAATAGACGTTTCCGTTAAGTTTTAAATAGTTCAGTAACCGTAGAGTGTAAAAATATGGTCTATTGTAGAGTATCGCTTTCTGAAGCCGGCTTGATTTTCTGATAATATGTTGTTATTCTCTAGAGATTTATATATTCGGTTGCTTATTACCGAGGTAAAGAGTTTTCAAAGGCAGCTAAGTAGGGTTATTGGCCTATAGTGTTTTGGTTCCTTGGGATCGCCTTTTCTTTTATATATCGGTATAATAATACGTTCAGTCCAGCTTTCTAATACGAGATTAAATAAACTTTATATAGATAATGACCATAACGTGTTCAGTTGCCTTTATATACTCATTGATTATTCTATCTGTCCCAGCAGACTTATTATTCTTGAGGAGCTTAATACATTTCGAAATTTCTTCGAACGTTATTGTTGAGTTTAGCTGGTGGTTTTGGCCAGGTGTGTCGGTAGGAATATGCTCTATTTTTAACGCGATATCACCACAGTTTTCATTTAGGGCTTTGAAAAATGCGTGCATGCTACCTATATCTACTGGGCATGGTTTGGTTGGAGCGTTTTCCTTGATTAATTTCTAGTAGTCTCTTGGCTTGTCCTTGCTCATTGCACGGATCTATTGTTGTCGTTTTGTTTATACTGCGCTACTGATCTTTTGATTATAGTTTTATATGTCTTACTAGCAGTTACCATTTGTTGTCTAGTTATATCCGTCCTGTTAAGTCTAAATTCTATTCTAGCTGTATGATATTTATTTCTAGCATTTGCACACTGTTTTTTATACCATGGGCGCTTTATTCTGGGATTATGTCTGGTATGAGTCTTGCTCGTGGCACCAAATACTTGGCTGGCCGAGCTTTCAAACATATCTATAATGGCTGTTGTGACGTCATTTATGGATTGTGCGGTTAGTGAACCATTTTCTATTTGGGCATTTATATTAATCAGCGTTCGGTGATTCTCTATGTGCTGAACAAATTTGCTTATTTTGTCGGCTTCTATCTCTTGGGAGTTGACAAATTGTCGTTATTTCTGGCTTGGGGGTTCGATTTTTAGTTTATTATTGCTTATATCTGCGTCCAAGTGTATTAGCTTTAGCGCGCAATGTTTATCAGACAGCATAGGGCTGAAGTCTAGGACATTGAATTTGGATATACATTGAAACATATCATGCGTGGGTAATCCATAGTCAACGAGGCTGATGTATTGATACGTAATCTTGTCTATATTAGCATCATCGCCTACTCTACCATTTATTATTTATACGTTAGTATTTTTACACAGCTCAAGTAGTCTATACCTCATACGCGTTTGGCCGGCTTCTATCCTGAGATACACGCTCCGGGATGCTAAATTGTGGAGAATTTGTTAGGTCTTGGAAATCAATTTCGGCAAGCGTTAGTAGCCCCTCATCAAAATTGGAGGAGTCGGGTAATTCCCCCATTTTTGCATGGAATTGGATCTAGAGGAAAATATGGTGATATCTCTTTCGATATCATATTCGGTATCAGAGTGGAGTTGTTGGATGGCCTTTGCTATGCTGTTTCTTTACTATCAGAGCAATGCCTCCAGATTTGCGTCGGAACTTTGTCCTGTTTTTAAGCATAACCGTATAGCTATCTATATGCGCCATACTCCTCTAGCTTTGTTTCCGCTAATCCAAGTATATCAAGCAGTCGCACAACCACGTCCATTTCTGGATATTTGGCTTTGGTCTGTATTCCACATACATTTAGAAAACCGATGTTTAATTCAGTGTCTCTGTCGTCGTTGGCGTCGCATGTCTTGCCATTGTTGTTGTCAATAGCGTCGTCATCGTCGTTGTTGTAGTCATCATCATCATCCTCGTCGCTGCCATTGTTGTTGCTTTGGATGTCATTGTCGTTGTTGTTGTCATCATTGATGTTGCTGGTTACATAAAAGTATGCAATTTTGACAATTATATTTTCAAGCCTTCTGGTGTGAATATGCACCTCTAAAACGACAATAATAATAATGAGCAAAGCTCTATACTTACCACCTTGCCGACCACAGGAGACGCGTCCACCTACGTCACTACACTGCTGGTAGAGTGAAGCACATGGCGTCCATTCACATGTCATAGTCTGGTCGACGTTAACTGAAAAACACCAAGTAACTCGCTGATATGATACATTCACAATTGTGTATTAACCATGACTATATAAACAACTTAGATATACCGCTGCATACAGCCCCCACCCCACCACACACACACACACCCCAACCCCCTACCCCACCCCCTCAAGGTAGTTTCAAAATAAGCAACTCATTCATTACGAAATAGGTAACACCTTGCCTGTATATTTGCCTTAAAGTTTAGATTCTGGGAGTTTACGGTGCCTTTACGTCTAGGCTTGCATGCATGCATGCGTGGATTGGTAATGGACCTTTCCATTTTTTGCTATGCCCCGCCCATCTCCAGCTAAACTCCATCGACAACTCGTTCGTCTTGGGATCGATCGATCTCTGAACGCCCTGACTATCAATTTCTGGAAAACTATACAGGTAAGCTGTTGAATATTTTGAAACTAATTTGACTGGGTGCTGTTGCTGCCAATGGCATTAATTTGATAATATTCAACAGCATGTTTATTAAGTAGTAGATACATACTATTCTTACAACGTATCGGACTATTAAGAGTTAAATACGGGCCTAATAGAATAATTGATGACTTAATAATTATGTCGTAATCCTACACGCCGCTTAGCAGATTATGACGTCATATGACGTCAAATCATCGATGTATGTGCGTGCTTTTTGGGAAATAACAATGTTGTATCACCTCGTGTGGCATTGGCAGTCCATGAAATAATACTACTTGATATCGTTTTTATCATTTACGACATTTAAGAATAACTATTCTAAATCATCCGGTAATATAGATGGAGTACTAAGCAATCGAACTCACATGCTTCATTCTTGACATTCAGTATCTGAGGTATCGCTGTTATCTTGATCACTTGACCAGTATAGGTATTGTGAAGCTGTCTTGAACCGCTATACAACTGTCGTAATCTTTCCTGCACGCTTCTTATCTGCTGGCTGGTGATCGGATTATAGCGCAATGAAACCGCTTGAAAATAGAACTTAGATGTGCTGTTTCTGAAAGGGAACGTATATTAACGGTTGGGTATAAAATGCGAGCCAGATCGGGAAAAACGGTAGTAAACGAAGTTTGAGGCAGAATATCTCCATAACCAATGTGGCAATGACTCATATATATGACGCCCTAAACGAATCTATTTCATTACTGGCGACAATCTAGTTTTGGAGATATATTACATGCAGTTGGAAAACATGCTTACAAAGACCGCTGGCTCGCTAGGAGGTGGCCGTGGTCAGCAGGGCATTACTTATAACTCACCGCGCATATTACGAATTCTTTAAGGGCATCATATTTATATTCATGGTCACATTTGCACAGCAAATTGTGTGACCATCGCCCAAGTGGTTATGGAGATATTCTGCCTCAAACTTCTTTTACTACCGATTTTCCCGATCTGGCTCGCATTTTATACCCAACCTATATTAACTGTCTCGCTGCTGCAAGCCACCAGAGCATAATTTCAATGCGCAACAACCATAAGTTGTACACGCATACAGCCCAACATGTACAAGCATGGTGAACACAACATTAAGAGCTCCTCGCCACCTTACCGTTCTCACATTTGCCAACATTCTTATTTGATACTCTCTCTCTCTCTCTCTCTCTCGCTCTCTCTCGCTCTCTCTCGCTCTCTCTCTCTCTCTCTCTCTCTCTCGCTCTCTCTCTCTCCCTCTCTCTCGTTCTTTCTCTCTCTCTCCCTCTCTCTCTTTCTTTCTCTCTCTCTCCCTCCCTCCCATCTCACCCCACCCCACCACACCCCACCCACTCACTCCCACCCACCCCACCCTCCCTCGCTTTCCTTTCTCTCTCCCTCTCTCCCTCCCTCCCTCCCACCCCCTCTCCCTCTCCTCTCTCCTTCCCTTTCTCTCTCCCTCTCTCTCTCTCTCTCTCTCTCTCTCTCTCTCTCATACACATACACACATTCACACACACACACATACGCAAGCGTGCGTACTACCTATTACAATTATAATCAGTGGTTGATATAGATTATTGATTAATTAGTTATACATACGTTACTTCTTCTTTAACTTTGTTTTATTATACCCATCTTGATGTAATTATTGTATAGCATTTGTAAAAAAAATCCAAAAAAGCATATGTATGTATGGAAGACACGTGTATAAGGCCATGTTTTCACAAGAGAGTTAATCTGGAATAACGCCATACCTCAGGGTGGCGTTACTACGGTTAAAGCTAGGATTCCATTTGCGCGGATGTGGACGCGGAGGCGGCGAGCGTGTGCGGTTCGATAGGCGGTAAATCGGGTGTTGTGATTCCATATAAGCGTCACAAAGAGCGTTTTATTAGTTCATTTCCCTGGCGACACCAAATGGTCAACAGGTCTACAACAGTGTCTAGGCTCTGTCAGTCTGTTCTTCAGAATGAAGAGATGCTACTAATTGTTTTAGAAGGATACAAACTAAACACATTCGAAAGAAACAGAGAATACGGAGTCACCGGTGGTGGATACACACCAGAAACAGATATCAGCACGGTGGCCTTTACAACCTGGTACAAGAAGTAAATCTTAATGAAAACAGATTTCCGCAGTATTTTACAGTGGCTTAGCTTTTTCAACTGCTGTTGCTTGTAGAAGATGATGTTGCACACCTGGCCGAACTTAAGGCTGTGCAACAAGTGTATTGGCACAGGGCTCCCACACATCTAGGGTCCCAACACATCTAGGACACCCACACTTCTAGGGCCCCCACACATCTAGGGCCCCCACAATCTAGGGCCCACACATCTATGACCCTACACATCTAGGGCCCCCCACATCTAGGGCCCCCACACATCTAGGGCCCACACAACGAGGACCCCCACACATCTAGGGTCCACACATCTAGGGACCCCACACATCTAGGACCCCACGCATCTAGGGCCCCACATATCTAGGGCTCCCCCCACATCTAAGGCGCCCACCCCAAAACATTTGTCTTAATTTTCGGGGTTCCTATGCCACTTCAAGTTACACACATATAATAGAATAAAATATTTCTATTGTCGTAAACATTAACTAAAATGCAGTTGATACAAATATTGTATAGTTACTATATTCCGCGGATGTAGTAGTAGAAACATCCTACAGCTGCAACCATTCCTTCTTCGCTTTTGCCCACTGTGTCTTGTCCTCACCTAAAATCCTTAGCTTCCTCAGGTCCATTCTTGACTTGAGTGTACCTAATCCTGCTTTCTTGAGATCACCTCGTAGCACGCTTAGCAGAGTTATGCAATGACGTCCTCTCCTAGCTCTGTATTTGCTGGCTCCTAGTAGGGCGAATTCCAAGGCTCTCCATGCTGGTGTGTCTTCTGGCATACTTAGCACATGGCCAAACATAGACCATCTTTGCCGGGCGACATTTACAGACAGCGGCGGCGTATTAGATATCTTGTATAGTGCATCGTTGGAAATTATGCTCTCTGGCCATCTGTGTCCAGTGATGGTGCGTAGGTGTTTGCAGAGGCAGGCGTCAAGTTTGTCTAGAGCTTCCTTTGGAGCTGCCCAGCTGTTACGGTTAAACATCATCATGGATACGCAGGTTGCATTGTATAAACGTAGTCTTTTTACCAAGGGCATCTTTGATCTACGAATCCATAGCTTCCAGAAGGACTGGAAAGCTATGTTCCCCATGATGCAGCGTGCAGCAATGTCAGTAGTACTGCAAAGCAGTGAGCCCAGGATTTTACTTTTCCTCCATGGTTCGCCGCCACGAAGTGGCTCGTCATTTTCTTTAGTTTCATGCTTTGTAGATAGGTATATGTGGTGAACTCTGTTTTGGATTTATTCATAAAGAGATTCTCAGTTTTTAGTTTGCTTGCAGCTATTGGGAGAAGTTCGCCAACGGGGTTCTTTTCCTCGTCTATGAAGCCCAGCGATATTATTAGTGATAATAAATAATATAGCAGCAATAATGCTCTCATATAATGTTTAGATAATCCAATTATCATACACATTAGCTTATTATTGATAAATCTACTATCTGAAGCTGCTCCGTGACAGAGACTTGCTTTGCGACTTTTGGAGCCAGACGATGGTGGCACTTAAAGTCGCAATCCTCTTTACTTTCATAAATGATTGCATTTTTAAACACCAGAAATATTCCTTTAATATCGGGTAAACTTATTTTAGATATCGAATTTAACACACGAATACTTTTTTTAAATGGTGAACGGACGGACAGACAGGCCCACACACATGCGTAGGGCTGTACCAACATATGAAAGCACGCATTCACGCGTACACGGTACCCACTCGCGCTCGGACACACGCACGCACTCACTAACGCGTGCACGCACATACAAGCGCGCAACATTGTTGTTCAAATACGATATGAATTTTGTTCGCCACTCATACAGTACAGCTCAGAAATAATCTTTTTGAACAATCAAATGTACTGTTGGATATTTTGGACTTAATTTGATTGGAAGCCACTGCTGGTTCATGATTCAAATTATGTCCAAAATATTCAACATAATTTCTTACATCGTGTCCAAACTTGTACTACCTTACACGTTTCTCTTCTTATTCTGGAAATGTGTTTATTTAGGTATGAGTTGTACTGTATCGTCTTTTGCCATGTAGCCTTGCTGATACCGTGCAAAACGTTGCTCACTAATTGTTTGTCCTTATAATCGTGAGATGTAACAGTGTCGAGAAATGACTTTATTTCAAAATAATTCATTTTTAAAGCGTCTACAGAATTGGCGCTGGTGTACGTACTGAAAGCAACAGGAACCCCCAATTTTATTGCCGTCATTTCTTGGATTTCCTCTAGCGACTTTACGCTATGCGTTTCCCGATCGCTACACGAAGCGATCGAGACAAACGCCTCCGCATCCGCGTGCCATTCCGTGCCCGCGTCAGCACATATGGAATCACACATATTAAATTTAATGAAATCGATTTTGGCGCACCCGCGTCCGAGTCCGCGTCCGCCTCCGCATCCGCGCAAATGGAATCCTAGCTTAAGTCTCAAGTGAGAACACGGCTTTAGGCTTATGTCTGAAGACATGTCTCCACTGGGCGCGGACGGGGCGGGCGAGCGGGGAGAGCGGCGTGGGCGGCGCGGTAGTTGGGGATTGAATTTACACCAAACGCGAATTTTCAGCGCAAATCTGTGAAAATATACAAATCCATTTGACCTTCACAAGTCGACGAGTAATATTTCAGTTTGCTCTGCGCATCGTAATGATATAGAGTCCGCGTGCACGATAATATTAATAATTAAGTAATCAAAGTGTTTGACCTTATGTGATCAGTTTTCTATCCACGTTTCAACTTGTCAATGCATACACACCCCACTGCGTCTGAGATAAAGTGTATAGATTATGAATGTGCTCATTGAGGATGTATACATCAAGCAGTCAGTCTATTTATTTGGTTGGTGGTGGTTGTGGTGTTCGTGTTGGTGATGATGTTGTTGTTGTTGTTGTTGTTGTTGTTGTTGTTGTTGTTGTTGGTGGTGGTGGTGGTGGTGGCGCTGCTGCTGCTGTTGCTGCTGCTGCTGCTACCGCCGCGTTCAGTTATCGTCTCTGGATACAGACAATTTCAACAGGCATGTTTGGTGAATGGGTATCTACGAAATATCTGCATGATTTGACCAACTAAGAAAGCCTGGTTACTTATAGCTGATAGATTTTTGGAATGTTGTAAAGACCATGGATATTCCTGCAGACATTTCTTCTTTGCCACTTAAGCAATATTTGCTTACGTAAAAAGCAAATATTTAATTATAGATTTTTTACTAAAACATAGAGGGTAGTTGAAAACGCATTTGACGCTCGTTGGCGTATCCTTCAAAGCAGAGCATCATGCCTCCCCCCACCACACACACACACCCATACCTCCACACACCCACCCCCATCCTCCGAGAAGGTAGACTCCGTTCCAGTAGCTGTAGGCATACTACATAATTATTTACAAATTTCGCCTCCGCAATCAGTATAGGCGATGGACAAAGATGGATAGAGCTAACAATCAGAGCAAGAAACGCTCCCGCAGACCAGGAAGCGTATGATGTTCGCGATCGTTTGTGTGTCCAATTCCAAATCGAACAAGGACGGGTGTGATGACACGATGCTATGATTCAGGCATGAAAGATAAGCAGAGGTTAGAATTCACTTCATGATATAGTTGACGTAGAGTTGTAAAATATCCTCATATGACATCATTTATATTTTTGTAGTTGTGCAATTTTCAGTGTCTGCACATTCAATGATTTCGTAAAACACACCCGTCATGTGTGCGTGTGTGCGTATGCGCGCGCTTGCTTGCTCAAACGTGTGCGTGCATGGGCGGGTGTGCTCGCGCGTATACGCGTGCGTGTATAAGTAATGGAGTTACGGCATTGTACATGCGTGTATTCAAGCCAGAGTGTGTATGCGCATTCATACATGTGTGATTGTATGGTTACATACGTATGTGTATGCATGTATCACCATTCATTTTGCCATTGGTCTTTGAAATCTAAAGAACATACATGTCTCTCAGTCCTCCCATATGTTGGTCAGTCAATCCGCCCTGTCGTCCATCTTTTTATAACCTTTGTATTTTCTGCATTTTCCACTCAGCTTTGGTGGGCATGTTGGATGGGGAAACACCTAACCCTCGGAGCCCGAAAGACCAATTTACGGGGTTGGGTGGGGTGGGTGGGTGGTGGGCGGAGCTGTTGCTTCTAGATGGGTTGCATCAGCTCTCCGTCAAACTACTTTTAAAATAGTTAGTCATATGATTGTCCTTTTGGCATTGTCTTTATTATCACGCGGCCCACAGTCAAACGCAAGTTGGCCCATCTGAATTGCATTTAGGAGCTTTTCGTCACCCAATTTCCACCCTGCTGTGCCCTGAGCTATAATTCCATACTTGTAGTTGAATTTTTATAAACATGCATATATGCGCTGGCTACATACATATGCATATGCCACCGTATTTGATTGGTTCATTCTGTAGCCGCCGCGTGAACAAACGTGTTCGTTTCCCCGTTCTGCAAGCGAATTAAATATCAACATCTTCCGCTCGCCCGCGTCGCTTCTAATGTAGATGCAACGCGACAATATCGAATTTGCGCAAGCCCAATAACGAATTTGATATCGGTGGGGATGCACCTTTAGGCCGCGTCCCCATTAAAGACTTAACGGCCGTAGCGCAATACTGAGGTCCGGCATTATTCCCGATTAACTCTTCAGTGAGAACAGGTTTACTGTGCTCCCATTGAACAACATAAATTATGTTTTTAAAAAAAAGGGCTAACTCGATACATATCGGGTTAATCTGATTATAATCTGAGAATCAACTGAATGGGGTATAGGGCCTATATAGACCGCTTTGACTGATTGACAGCTAAATATTAATATTTAAAGACTTACTCATATTTGATCAATCGTACGCCAACAATAAGCGGAATACCCGCTAAGAGACGACGCATCTATAAACAAAAAACAAAAAAATGAAACTAAAATAATAATAATAATAATAATAATAATAAATAATAATAAAAATAATAATAATAATAATAATAATAATAATAATAGAAGAAGAAGAAAAAGAAGAAGAAGAAGAAGAGAAGAAGAAGAAGAAGAAGAAGAAGAAGAAGAAGACCAACAACAGCAACATCGTCATCATCATTATCATCATCATTATCATCATCATCATCAGCAACAACAACAACAACAACAACAACAACAACAACAACAACAACAACAACAACAACAGCAATAATAATAATAATAATAATAATAATAATAATAATAATAATAATAATAATAATAATAATAAATATACGTACGATTGATCGAATATGAGTAAGTCTTTAAATATTAATATTTAGCTGTCAATCAGTCAAAGCGGTCTATATAGGCCCTATACCCCATTCAGATGCATCAGGGGCGGGGGCGGGGGGGGGGCGGGGGGGGAGTGGCTAGCATCCCGATCGCTAAGACGAGAACCTTATCTGAGCCAGCTCTTATAGGTGGCTTAAGGCCAAAATAGCCTCTTAGATTTGATCAAGTTGGATTAATGCTGTCAGCTTTATGGAATTATGTGAGACGGTTACAGTAGGACTCTTCTTTATCAGACCAGTCTACCCATCATTGAATGTGGATTTGAAAACCAAACAATCGTGTGTCAACAACGGCAGTAAAAATAATATAAATGAAATCGGCCCAGTTCTTCTTGAGAAGAAGACAATTCAATTCTCCAATTGCTTTAGTATTGGCAATTTTGGTGGGAAAACGATCCAAGATGGCCGCCAAACCGTTCGTCCGACAGTATTGAAAATGGCAAATTTGGAATCAGAAGACCCAAAAACCTATGTAAAACCAATTTCGGCTTAAATATTTTAACAAATTAAAAAATTCAAAATGGCCGCCAATCATGCTGAATTTTGATTGGTCGATGGCGGCCATGGTTCTTGACACATCAAGTTCGGTTGAAAAAACTGTTATGCCCCGCGGTCCCTAATCATACCAGCCAAATTTCGGCCCAATCTGTTCAGCGGTTCTGGAGAAGAAGTCGTTTTCACGAAAACTAGGTCATTCAAGATGGCCACCCAACTTTTCGGTCAATCAAATACCCTTGAACAAACTTCGTTTCAACGATGCCCTAGACGATAGTTCGTGAGTTTTGCATCAATCCCCCAAGTGGTTTCGGAGGAGAAGATTTTTAAATACGTTTCCCGAAATACTACAAAATCCAAAATGGCCGCTGGCCTAATAGGTCGACCATCGTTGTTTGAACAAAATCAGATCTCTATTACCTAACAATGCTTCCTACATAATATAATTGAAATCCACCCAGCGGTTTCCGAGGAAAAGGAATTTAAATTTTCCAATTGCTTTACTATGGAGGAATTTGGCGGGAAAACGATCCAAGAAATGCCGCTAAAACGTTCGTTCATCAGTATTGAAAATGGCAAATTTGGAATCAGAAGACCCAAAAGCGTATGTAAAACCAATTTCGGCTTCAAATTTCAACAAATAAAAAAATTCAAAATGGCCGCCAAACATGCTGAAATTTGATTGGTTGATGGCTGCCAGTTTTTGGCCGTATCAATTTCTCTTGAACAAACTCTAATGCCCCTCAAACCCTAATCATATCACCGAAATTTCGGCCCGATCCGTTTGGCGGTTCTGGAGAAGATGTCGTTTTCACGAAAACAAGGTCATTCAAGATGGCCACCCAAGTTCTGGGCAAATCAAATTCTCTTGAACAAACTTGGTTCAGCCGATGGCCTAGATGATATTTCATGAGTTTTGAATCAATCCGCCATAGGTTTCGGAGGAGAAGATTTTTAAAAACGTTTCCCGAAATACTACAAAATCCAAAATTGCCGCCTGCCTAATAGGACGACCAGTGTTGTTTGAACAAAATCAGATCTCTATTACCTACCGATGCTTCCTGCAAAATATAATTGAAATCCACCCAGCGGTTTCCTAGGAGAAGGCATTTTACATTTCCAATTGCTTTACTATGGGTTTTCTGGCGGGAAACGAATCCAAGATGGTGGCCAAACCGTTAATCAGACAGATTCGAAAATGCCAGATTTGAATTTCTCGACCACGAAAACCTATATATGACCAATTTGGGCTTAAAATTCCTTCAAATAAAAAATTCAATATTTCCGCCAGACGGCTTGATTCTGATTGGTCTTTACGCAAATCTGTATTTTCGAGCTATCAACTCCTCTTGAACAAACTTTTATGAAACCCACTGTCTGATGATTTTTACCAAATTTCAGCTCATTCTGTTCAGTGGTTCTGGAGAAGAAGAAAATCCAAGATGGCCACCAACCTATCTAAAAAATCATATCCATTAACGCGTAAAAGGTGTGTTCTAATAAGACCCTCCTGCCATGCAAAGCTTGAATTTCACCGGCATTTTTGTCTTCGCGCTATTTGCGAACAAATAAGCACGGAATAATAAAAATAATAGAAATAAAAATAATAAACAGAACGAAAATACTGAGGTATGGCGTTATTCCTGATTAACTCTCCAGAGAGTTAATCAGGAAAAATGCCATACATCATCGGGAATGACGCCATAGCTTAGTATTGTGTTACTCCGGGTAAGTCTCTAGTGAGAACACGGCTTTAGTTTGAGAAATAAGTGACGTATTTGTTCCGGGACAAGAGGCAGTCCAATGAGAACGCTAGCGGATATACCTGGTATTTACCGAAATAGTGGCTGTATGAGAACACGGCCCACGTCAGCGAACAATGACGAAGTCATAAACACAATTATGCAATGGAGGATTCCAGTTTATCCATCCGTCATATGACTTCATAATCAACTACATCAAGTGTAGACTGACGTCATAAACAATTACCTCGAATGGCGTAGATAAGTTCGTCACGAACGCTTAATTGACAACAGACTAAAGCCCTGTTCTCACTAGAGACTCAACCGGGAATAGCACCATACCTCACTATGACGGTACGACGGTTAATTTTTAGTCTCTAGTGAGACCACGACCTAGGCGTTGTTCCGCAAATTGTACCGTATGTCTTTACCGTTTAATACATATGGTGTTGAATATTTTGAAACTAATTTGATCGGACGCTATTGCCGCCATATGCAGCAACAGCGCCCAGTCAAATTAGTTTCAAAATATTCAACAGGTTATCTGAATAGTCTTCTGAAAATTGATAGTCGGGAAGTTCAACGATCGATCGATCGCAACACTGACGAAGTGTGGGAGGAGCTTAGCTAGAGGTTGGCAGGGCATAGCTAAAACTGGATTCTTCCATTATGCCGTAAGCGAAATACTACGCTTCTGTGTCAAGAGCATGACGGCAGCACTAAGAATTCTAGAAATTATGCAAAACATTCTAAGAGGAATAGGATTTTTGACAATTTTACCACTGGATTGACTGGCTCGCTTACCGAGCTATTCATTTCAGCAGCCAATTTACAAACTACTATTATCTTGACCCGCAAATGGACAGCCATCAAGATAACTTCATAATTCGTTTAAGTCGACTTGACCATTGAAAGTGTTAAGTTGACACACGAGGGGTTTAACTAACATAAGCCAACACCTTAGAATGTTTTGCATAATTTCTAGGATTCTTAGTGCCAAAATATTTTTCTTTAATCGTTTACAACCTTGATGATCAAGCCGTCCAAAACGGAGTATGGAGTGATTTTGATGAATGCTCATTTGCAGGACAACAGAAATTAATTTTTGGCCTGGAATTTTTTTTATTTTCTTGGCGAATTTTGAGGTTTAATTGATATGCATAAGAATGCTTCACGCGTTGAGCCGCTGCTGACACAGGCGGTGCTAATATTGGTTGACAGAACTTACTGACTCCTCCGCAAATTGTTTAAAGAGTGTGCCGTTTCCAAATTCATATTCACTAGGTGCATCAAATACCACCGCAAATGTAACTGTGCGCCTCTCGTCTAGAATACAAATCATAAAAAAATTTTAGTAATTATTTTGCATACTCGTAAGTAGTTAGATTTGCTCGTGCTTCAATCTCGCAACTTAAAAAATTATATTAATTTATACGTAATGAAATCATCATATGTTAAGATTTATTTCGTTTCATTGCATATAGGCTCACAGTTTAAGCCTTTAAAACTATATAATATAAACAATTTTATTTTCAGTAATTTTGCTGTGAATATGCACCTTTAATCTTAAAATAATTCTATATAAATAACTCATATGACTATTCACACCCCATGGGTTGACTTGAATAGGATCGAAATTGGGCTATATAATACAACAACTGGAATGAGATGAATTATTTCATGAAAATTGTTAATTCAACACAAAAAATCTGGATATTTGACAGGATGTCGGGAAATCTGGAGGCCTGTTAAAAGATCCGCATTTTCGGATAAATCCGGAAAGATGGTCGCATATATATATATATATATATATATATATATATATATATATATATATATATATATATATATATATATATATATATATATATATATATATATATACAAGAATAAGAGGTGAAATTTAATCTGCACAGTATAGTCCTACTCACCATAGCACGTTTGCGCCATGTATCCTCCGTCCGCACAGTAACAATATGTATAGCCACTACGTACTATGCAGCCATGGGCGCAAGTGTG
Source organism: Chaetoderma sp. LZ-2023a (assembly GCA_034401795.1). NCBI lineage: Eukaryota > Metazoa > Mollusca > Caudofoveata > Chaetodermatida > Chaetodermatidae > Chaetoderma > Chaetoderma sp. LZ-2023a. The sequence continues at coordinate 36,616,154 of CM067364.1, read as the reverse complement.
GTTCAAACCATCACACGATTCCCCCATTGATGAATCTAGAACAGAGAACATACATTCATATAACCCTTTAATCTTCATATCAACCTAAAACGGCTTATGCAGTGGTCTTGCAGACGAAGACTATTTTTTTGAAAATTTACCACTGGAATGACCAGCTCGATAACCGAGCCAGTCATTCCAGTGGTAAATTATCAAACACAGTCTTATCCTGGTTTTCAAATGAGAAAATTAAAATTTTCTTGAGGAAATCTGAGTGTTAAAGGGTTAAAATACTATCTATGTTTTAGAATAATAAACCAAATCTAGTATAGCCATTATCAATAAGTAACGACAACCACATTTATTAGCCAAGTAAATTATCTTTTTTTTAACTTAAAGTTGCATATTCACAGCAAAATGCTTCAAAATGAAATTGTTAAAATCATTTACTTTTTTAGTCTTAGGTCGTGTTCTTACTGGAGAGTTACCGGAGTAACGCCATACTTCAAAAGTCTGGCGTTATTTCCTAGTAAAGCTCTAATGATAACATGGCCTCTCGCTGGCGAGTTAATCAGGAGTAACGTAATGCTTCAGAATGGAGTTATTCCGGATTACGTCTCTAGTGAGATCACGGTCTTAAATTGTGTGCCTAGATGCACAGAAACGAAATAAATACTAACATTATGATGATTTCATTGCGTATAACTTAATATAATTTAGGAAACTAAATTAGAGACACAAGTCCCTAATTAAACAACACCACTAAAAATTACATTACACAAAATGAAACCATCATATACCACAATTTATTTCGTTTCATTACATTTAGGTACACAATGCAAGCCTCTAAATGTAAACAATTTTAATTATTTTATTTTCAAGCATTTTGGTGTGAATATGCACCAGTAAGCGTTTTAGCTGTGTTGGTCTCCAATAATATAGGTAGGTGGTCTCTACCATTAAGTAGTCTATAATGAACAGTAACTATTTAAGATTACAATCCCATACACAATTACTAAGTGGCATGGCAACTAATTCAAATTAGTTATCAGTGATTGAGATTTTTTACAGCCCGGATTACTTTTACATACAACAATAAAAAGGGTATCCATAAAACAATATGAAGATACATAATACGTGTGATATGTCAATTGGGGAGACACAGGTAAGTATGTAAATTAGTTCCACACCACCCCCACTCTACTCTCTGTCACCGAGTAGGTTAAATGCACTACTTACTTATATCACAGGTCCGTTGGTCAGCATTCAAAATGAAGCTATCACCGCAATAACACATGTAACTTCCGTCCTTGTTTCTACATTTCTGTTGACAGTCAGATCCCTCATAGCATTCATCAATATCTATGAATAGATACATCGATTGATAGAGACAGATAGACGAACGGACGAAAGAGGGGGGGGGGCGGGCTGCGCGCATGGCGGGGGTGGGGGGGCAGTGGGCGGTGGACAGGCTATTTCATATTTTCGGTGTACGCTACTGTTAAAGGGATATGCTAATCGCATTTCCTTATCTGTATCACAATTCACCTTTCCAGAGTACTCACCCATCATATGACGTCATAATGAACTGCGTGGTGTGTACAATGACATCATAATGAATAACGTCATGAATGACGTCGATAAGTACGTCACGAACGCATATTTGATGACGGTCTATGGGCTGTTGTACAAATTGTTTGCTTTTACTATTTAATAAATATTCTGTTGAATATTTTGAAACTAATTTGACTGGGCGCTGTTGCTGCCTATGGCAGCAACAGCACCCAGTCTAATTAGTTACAAAATATTCAACAGCTTCCCTGTATAGTTTTCAGGAAATTGATAGCTAGGGCATTCGGGGATCGATCAATCCAAACACGGCGAGGTGTGGGTGGAGCTTAGCTAGTGATGGGCGGGGCATAGCTAAAAATGGAAAGGTCGATTAACTGCTTTGTAATATCGCGTTAACGTTTAACAGTGATCGCCACCATTGTGTCTCCTCGAGTAATAATGTGTGATGTTATGTAAGTGCCAATGCATTAGATTTTTTATAATGTAATTTTCACCCCGTTGGATATGTTGAACCTATTCTGACTGGTACTTGTTGCTGCCTATGTAGTCCAGGAGCAAGGATCTGTGAAAAAATGATATCGTACAAAAACCCTACAGAAAGGGTTTGACTTGACAGGGTGATAGAATAGTCCCTCTGGAACAACTCCACGTAATATGCGGTTTCAAATTCTGGTATAATTAATTTTCTACAGGTCATTATATATGGCATGGGCCGTCACAGTGCTCAACTAAAGTTTAGGGGGAGGAAGGGTAACGTAAATGTGCACATCTGTGTCCAGACTCAACCTATTTTCACCATTGTGGTATTAATCGCTTCGTATTAAAATTCCCCATCAGAATGAATTCAGCAGAATGAATATTCGTTGGGGCTTTTACAACCAGTATAGGTAAAATCACAATTCAAAGCCAATATTATGACCATTTACTAGCACGCCCCTCATATAGAGATGTATCAAATTACCATGATTACATCAAAGAAAATAAACTAATTATCCTTGGCTGCATGTACTTGTTAACGGTAGCAATACATCCCAAAGGAGTGAAATACCCACATATAGCATAGCTTATTATCCTTCAATGGACATGCACATTTAGACTCTTTCTTCTAGAGCATACCATTCTGTTAAGGCAAACCCTTTCTGTAGTTAGTGTTAAACAACTTCATTTTTCTCAGCTCATTTATTTTGGACTAACATAACATATATTGATTTCTGCCGTGGTCCATATTCAATGGACAACGAAATATAACATTTAAGATCCCATCTTTATGATAATGGTAAGAAAATGCTGTGTTTTAACATTGTTGCACTATCTTTCCATTGCAGATTGAATATCTGAAAGGATCCAACTAATCAACTAAAATGGCAGGCTCAGAGAGTCTGGAGGGATTGCAGTTGCTATCGGCAAAGAGAAAGAAGCTGGCAAACATTCACAAGTGCATAATTTATCAGTTGGACTCAACCGAGACGTTGAGAAAAGATATCGCAATGCAAACACTTGTTGCAGCACGAGAACTCTGAAGAGATGAAGTATACGTGCGCTTGAAATCAGATCTGGACCATTTGTTAGTCATTGATGTTAAATGGCACTGACATTGATATAAAATAGGGACAAGCAAAGAAACCCTGTGTTACATGTACATGCGAAAATTGACACCATCATTGACACCTTCTGAAGTATCTAACAGTAATGCACTTTCCAAGCATGTTCAACAATAGTGCAAACAGAAACTGCAAAGGGCGATGAGGAGATGTTCCGTATCACTGATGCTGACAGTAATGAACTAGTCACAGCTGAACCTAGATGTGACAGAACTTGTCACGCATCGTACATCAGTAAAGCCCATGGAGGGCGACAAGAAACGTGTTATGATACAGCATGGTGATCGGGTTGGTGGAAACGCTTTTGACATGTCTATGGTGCTGGCGAGGTATACACCGTTTTGCGTGGACGGGTAGTGCCAGTGGGAGACTCCTCGACTCAGCAACTTCAGCTCTAACTAAAGAAACATTTCCGAGATGGTATTGCTGTCCATAAGCCATATGATCACAATAAGTGCGAACTTATGTATTCAAGCTCCATCTCCATTCAAGATGCCATTAACGCGGCTTACCAATGTAACACTGAAACGACCAAGGAGGTTTCTAAAGAACAGCCACAACCTGTAGTAGATGACTGTGACAGAGTAACGTATTGCACTGCCAAAAACATCAAGTCAGAGATCAATGACTGCCCAGACACATCTAGACCACCTAGTATCGCAGATTTAAATCTTACAAATACAGAATCAAAGCCTGTTATGCCAGGCATAAACTCCTCCGAGATTAGAACTGCTCGGATGACAATATGTGTTGAACAGAGACTCAATACCAGTGAAGTGGAATTTTGGGGTTCTCTTCCAAACTTGGATATCAAACCTGTTGCCACATTACTCAAGATAAAGTCAATAAACGTGTCTGATGAGAAAGTCATAACTCTAAGTGCTGACTGTGAAGTCTTTGGTAGCCTAATGCTCGCAACAAACGCATGTGACATCAATCTGAGCGATGTCCTTAGCTACGAGTTATTAACAGTACCATTGTCCCTGGCCCATCCTGATGGCATCCTGAGAAAACCCAACACGAGCATACTAATTGCCGAGATAGGGAAGAAGGTAAACGTCCGACCAAAACTGCCAAAATTCATAACCACAACAAAGGCCGATGGTGCAACAAGCTTTGGTAAAATATCTGTCAAGTGCTACAGCCCAATTACTGCACCTCTAGGTCGGAATGGATGTCAATAAGTCGATGTTGTCTTCGACCAGTACTTCATCCTCTCGATCAAAGTTGGGGAGAGAGAGAGATAGGGAGGGTGGGGAGGGAGGGAGGGAGAGAGAGATGAGGAGAATCGGCAGCCTTAGAGGTGACAATTCAAGGGCTAGCTACTCCTACTCCAAAGCAGTGGCTCGGGTACATAAGGCATATAGAAAAAACGGAATTTGTGTGCCTTCCTAACTGACACCAGGTGCCAACATCGGTATAGCCAATCTACTGGAAAGTCAACAGCGTATCATCGGTGGCGGTAGAGGTCAGTGTTGGTTACCAGAGGTCATTACGAAGACCAGCGGGTTCCACTTAACTCAGATCATGAATAGGCGGGCACCATTATTGTTACATGTGAAACACGCATCTCATGAGCACAGCAGGATTGTGATACGGGCACATAACACAGATGTGGTTATCCTCTACAGTGGGAAGCGCTGTAGCATTCGGACTGGAGTCCATAACAAACAAACATATATTATACCTATTCACAGCCTGGCCTATGAATTAGAAGCTGATCTGTGCAGTGCTTTACTCGGCATTCATGCAATCACAGTGTGCGATTCAAGCAGTACACTCTCAGGACTTGGCAAGAAAAGAGGTCTCAAAATTCTACTTGACAGCAAAGAGCACCAGACCAGTTCAGGACAGCTTGTAAAAGAAGCCGAACTCAGGCCTTTGTATGTGCAGTCTACCAAAAGCCCACGGGAAGTAATGTGAAACATTTCAGATACTGGCAAAAGGGACGGAGAAATATCTGCCAGTAGCAACTGGGTATGGCTGTAAATTACAGATATCTCTTGCGCCTGTAGAACCAACACTATGCCTTACACAGACGCATGTGCATGCATGACCAAAGAAACATGTCGTATTCCATGGACAGTCCTTGAGTCCACTGATGACGAAGACACTAATGACCAAATGTGCATCCTTGGTGACATACACAAGTCCAAGCAGTATTAACATGAAACTATTAGTATTTGCCATCACGAATCCACACAGTGTCCCATACACAGCTCACAGCATTGAACATGAGAAGTACTCTGTCCAATATGCAGCTGTTTTGACACCTACACCTCCGTGTTAAGCATGAGAACGATTACAATCCACTATGACCGCTATGCATCCGTTTTGATATCTACACCTCCGCGTTAAACATGAGAACTATTACAATCCACCCTGAACCATGCGAATCAGTTTTGCCATCGACACCTCTGGGTTAAACATTAGAACTATTGCAATCGGAAGTGACTAATGTGCATCAGTTTTGACATCTACACCACCGCGTTAAACCTAAAAACTAGTATTACACTTTGCTCTAGTGAATGTACATCAGTATTGGCATACACTAGAGTAATACTGAGAACAATTGTGCATCAAGGACGTTGTTACTAGTCATAGGCGGCCACAGTTATGGGTTTCTTTCCTCCAGCATAATTATCAATGGGCAGCATCGCAGCGAATGATAAGAAGCGATCCCTATGTAACATTCAGCTGTCCTATTTCAATATGAGTGTGAAGGATATCTTAATGATAGCACAATTTGAAACCACATATTACCTGGCGGTGCTCTAAAAGGTATATACTAATCATATGCCAAGACAAATACTTTCTGTAGAGGGTGTTGAACGATTTTTCTTTATTTGTCCTCTTACAGGAAATAACTCCTGGATTAAGGGCAAATTGTTAAAATTGCTTTCAAAATATTCAACAACTTGCCTGTATGATTGCTTGTATACCACATTGCCAAACTATGGCTGGCACATTTATGACTGAGAGTATATACCGAACCAGTCTTTTCTGATTTGATTGAAAATCAAACCATGCCAGCTATCATAGGCTGTACAAATCTATCAGCATTTAGCTAATAAAGCCTGAATATCTTTCATTGCCGGCATGATAAAAAGCTAAAATACCATGGATGGATTATGGGTGGCAAATTCTAGCACCTGAATAGTTAGTATAAGAAAAGGTGAGACTTATTCTATCTAGACTCAGGACTCATTTTCACCGGCACTGTGATGCCGTCCAATAGTGTCTCTTCATACAACAGACAGAACCCCTCAGCAGCTATGGCTTCATACTCGATCTAAATGTTGAATTGATCAGCTACCGCATGGTATTTCACAAATGTGTGGAAACGCACATGTACCTCTATGATTTCCAACAAAATACTTATTAAAATCACGAGTATTGTTTTCTGTCGGCCACGTGTACACAAACTGATGATACGTCTTATAAATTCTCAGCTATGCTGCCCTTCAGTTGCATACTATGTGTGATCAAAGTATCTAGATCTCTTGTCACAATAGACCTTTCCGATTTTAGCCAAGCCCCGCACATCTCTAGCTAAGCTCCACCCATATCTCGCTCGTCTCTGAACACTCTGACTATCAATTTCCAAAAGACTACACAGGTAAGCTGTTGAATATTTTGAAACTAATTTGGCTGGGTGCTGCTGCTGCCTAAGCCAGCAACAGCGCCCAGTCAAATTAGTTTCAAAATATTCAACAGCATTTTTATTAAATAGCAAAGAATTACAAAGACATACAATTCATATAACGTGTCAGACTATTTAAGATTTAATGACAGTCTATATGGAACCCTTTGTGACGTAATGTCTGTAACGCCACCATAAACGCGCTTAGCTGATTATGACGTAATACGAGGTCAGATGATGGATGGATACTCTGGAAAGGTGAATTACTTTGACTCTTACTAACAGCTTATTTTCATATAACAGATAAAATTCCTCAGCCGCCATATCTGGTCCAAATCTTAGATTTGTCAGCATTGATTTCATGCGCACATTTCTCAGGTCAAACATAATTTATTTAGCTGTTTATTTTGTTTCAATAGAGAGATAAAATTCCTAGCTATGCCCCTCTCATTTTTAGCTAAGAACCGCCCATTTCTAGCTAAGCACCGCCGACTTCTAGCTAAGCACCGCCCACTTTTTCCGCGTGGTTGAATCAATTTAGAAGAATCTCAATACTCGACGGACGTTTCATGTTCATGACTGAGTTAGATACGCAATGCCTTATGCATTATGATTGTGGCGTCATCCTACATGTGACGTAATTGATTTTGACGTCATATAACTGAGTGGCAGATTGGATCCTCCGGTGCTTAAGCTACAAGAAAAATGTGTTTTCAAATTAGGCTAATTAGCGCATCGTAAAATTAACAGGTCTATATTTTAGCAGATTGCATAGGTATATGTTTGATAGGAATTGAAACGAGTATACTTTTTCTGACGACGATTTCCGTCTTCTTGTAATACATGTGTTCTTGTTTTCTGAAAATAATTGAGAATTGGTAGGCGGCATGTGACTTTATAATGGAGAGACGCTATTTCCGGCATTGTCCCATTAGCTCACATGCGACGCTCAGGACGTATCTCTCCCCGTTTTTCAAATTCAAAGTTCAGAATTCACTGGACTGTGCAAAACTGTAAATGTGTGTTAATTTACTCGCGTGCGTGCGTGTGAGCGGCCGTGGGTGGAAGCGTGCGTGCGTGTCGGTATCTGCGATTGACAGGAATGTATGTATTTCTCACCAACGCATGTTCCATTGTAAGGAGACCGTCTAAATCCCAAATTGCATACGCATGTCACGTTTCCTGTTATATTCTCGCAAAGCTCCCTCTCAACTGAAAAAAAACATCGATAAAGATTTTTTTTAATGGACCTTTCCAATTTTAGCTATGCCCCACCCATCACTAGCTAAGCTTCACCAATACATCCTTCGTGTTGCGTTCGATCGATCCCTGAACTCCCTGACTATTGTGACGACTATTGCTATCATATGATCACGAGATCATACATAGCAATCGTATTTCCATACAAACACGTTAGCTTATGCCACCCGCAACATGCTCGGCTCCAAATCCGCTACAATATAAGTAGGCAGATTATCATCCAGTATTGCTCGCTTTCTTGTCAATTTCATGAAATGAATTACTTCATGTCAAGTATAAAAGCGTAGGGGGTATTCGTAATCAAGATTTAAACTCATGTAATTTGAAAACACTTAATGATTAGATAATTGTAATTGTTAATGTGATTATGTTATTATCAAAATAGATTTCATTATTTATAATAGGTATGGAGTCTATGTTGATTATTTTATTAATTATGTTAGGGTTTATTATACGACATGCAGTACCACATCCGCGTGATCCAGGCGGATCACAATACATTGTGTGCGTGCGTGCGTGCGTACGTGCGTGTGTGTTGAGCACTGCCTCAGCAGGCATTTGGTGGTTGGCCTTTGCGAGAGATAGTCGCGCCTTAGCGATATTGTGATGTAGGCAGCCATCGTCGCATGTGTATATAATTCCATGCTGGCCATATATAATAAAGTGTGCTTGTCATTCATACAAGCAGTCATCATACAGAACCATAGATAAGTATCGGCGCCATCTCAGTCTTTAGGCCCATCAACAGTTAGGCAATCTTCACGCTTCACGCTTCACGCTTCTCTGGTCAAAACAACTTTAGGGCAGTTGTCACAATATTAGCTTTCATAGAGAAATCACTCCATAACCTTGGGCCATCATAATCATCGACCACATCTGATGTCATTCTTGATGCCCTGATAACAACTGTTCATCTTCAACACCATCCAAACAAGTTCCTAAAGAGCAAAGATCTTCCAAAAAGCACAAAATGTCTAACAAATCTGCTAAATGCAAACGCTCATCTCAAATTTCGAATGAAGAAACGGCTCTCGTGAGCGTTTCCAAAAGATGCACGCCTAGGAAACAAAAACGTGCCAGGAAAGAATGCTATCATGGCGTCTCTAATACGGGAGGCAGTAGTTGCACAAACTACTCCTTCAATACAGTCACAATTACGTCCTGGGGGAGTAAATGTGTTGAATAAGTCCAAAAGATGTGCTTCTTGGCAGACACCTGTGCGTATCATGGAAGACAGGCCGTGCTATCATTGTGGTTAAGCTGGACACACAATCAAACATTGTCCAGGCTTAAGATCAACTAAGAGCAAGCTATATTCTATTGCTCTTAAAATATTAAAATCCACACAAGACAAGCGCTGTTATCGTTGTGGATGCGGGGATCACGTGGTTAAAATGTGCCCACATACCAAAATAACAAAGAGCAGGCTTGTAGCGAATAGTCTCGGCTCTCTTAAGAGCAACGTATTACCAACAGCTCTTGGTTTAGCCACACAACAATCTTTCCAAACGAAGTACCATAGCAGATAACGATACACTACTGGAGATTGTCGATATCTGTCTTCAAACGTGTAAATACAATACCACAGGTTGAGTGATATTGTAGTGTCCTGGCATCTAGTCAGGCCAGTGCTTAGTTTATCACTCAACGGGGCCTTAGTGGCCAAATAATCACGAGATGTTGAGGGGGAGGCCCTCGCATCATCTATTTTCGTTAGTCATCGTATGATGCAGCCATACTCGTGGTAAAGTAGTCATCCAATACCAGTTAAGTGGAGACACTATCAAATAGTGAGAAGCATGCAACCGGTGCTGTCTGTTATTTAGTTGATCTTAAAACGTGAATGACTCAGAATGTCAGGCTGGAGGTGCAAGTAAATCTTCTTATTGAGCTACCATTAAAATCTCATTGAAGGAACTCCCAGGTGCCAGTCACTGAAGTTAAAGCTCTCCTAAACAAGTTAAAACATAAATTATATAAAAATACAAATCAAAAGGGAAGACTGATAACAGTCGTCCGGTAAGAGAACCCAGTAACCCCAGGAATATGGTGCTGGTTCCGATGGCTATGTGTTAGCCATAACTGTGTGAAAATTCAAGAATCTGGGTGCACACTCGGATGGATAAATTGTTCGCCCGTTACTGGTAAGTTGTCCATTATAGGTAGCTGACTCAGGTCGCCATCTTGGGCCACCAAAATTTCGCAGCACAAAAGACCTGGACCGTAGACATTTAATTATGTCATGTGGAGTTCCCCCTGAAGGCACGCAATTTGACAGATGGAAATGTGGCTCTTTCAATCTATAAAAACTGTGAACTAAATGGAGCACATTCACATCATTAATATCAATTTCGGTTTTCATACCGTGAACAGGAAATATTATGGTCAGTAGGCGTGTAATAAATCTGGTGATGATCATGTGATATAGATTTGGTCCACATATTTATAAATGTGGTTCCTCTAATCCTCGGCTAAATTTTATTATGATTACATGATTTCATCGAGATATCATTTTGGTAATCACATTTGAATACAAATGGCCTAATGGTTCAATGTTCAAAAGGGAGACAAATCCTTATAGCAATGGTTATAGTAATATATGCTTACCTCCCTTGAAGTAACAAACACATTTTGGCTCATTAACCGCAGAGTATAATGATACCAATTTCAAATTACTTCAAGCGGAAATTAAAACCAGTATTATGAAAATACAAGCAGTTTTCTAAAGAACCAAACCATTGAATTTTCTTAAGTAATTTGCTATCATGTACTTTAAGATATAATTGTAGTAACAATAAACAATAGTCATTTACTATAACATTACACATTGTGCAATCTCAACTTTGATAACACTTAATGGTTAGATAATTGTAATTGTTAATGTGATTATGTTATTATCAATATAGGTTTCATTTTCTATAACAGGTATGGAGGCTATGTTGGTTATTTTGTTAATTATGTTAGGGGTTACTACACGACATGCAGTACCACATCCGCGTGATCCAGACGGATCACAATACATTGAACGTGTGTGTTTTGAACACTGCCTCAGCAAGCATTCCGTGGTGGGCCTTCGCAAGAGATAGTCGCGCCTTAGCGAAATTGTGATGTAGGCAGCCATCGTCTCACATGTATATAATTCTATGCCGGCCATATACACCGGCATGGCTGTGAGGATGAAGTTGCAAATGTTGAAGTTTATATAATAAAGTGTGCTTATCATTCATATAAGCAGTCATCATACAGAATCATAGATAAGTATGGGCGCCATCTCAGTCTTTAGGCCCATCAACAGTTAGGCAATCTTCAGAACATTTAGAGTTCACGCTTCTCTGGTCAAAACAACGTTAGGGCAGTTGTCACAATATGAAACTTCGTACAGAAATCACTCCATGACGTTGGGCCATCATAATCATGTCATTCTTCACGCGGTAACCGTCTCCAGCTCATGGTCGCCACTATCCGTAGCCAGGTCTCCAGCTCCTGGTACTATTATCCGTAGCCAGGTCTCCAGCTCCTGGTACTATTATCCGTAGCCAGGTCTCCAGCTCCTGGTACTATTATCCGTAGCCAGGTCTCCAGCTCCTGGTACTATTATCCGTAGCCAGGTCTCCAGCTCCTGGTACTATTATCCGTAGCCCGTTCTCCGACTCCTGTTACCATTATTCGTAGCCAGATCTCCAGCTCCTGGTCGCCATTGCTCGTAGCCAGGTCTCCAGCTCCTGGTCATCGTTATCTGTCAACAGGTATCCAGCTCCTGGTCAACGTAGTTGTGAGCCAGATCGCCAGCTTCTGGCCATTCGCAGATCAATCACGACGTTCGCTTCTGGCGGCTCGTGGCCAGTCATATGCAGCCTTTCAGATCCACCTGCATCGCAAGATAAATTTCGATCATTTATATTATTTGTGTTACGCGTTCGTCTGGGTGCACCCACATATTTCTATCATCCTCAATACGATATCAGAACTCGTATTGTGATCCTCTTCGTCATCGGGACCCTTTCGTCTTCAAGCCACAAAGAAATGACTGATTCCATCTGGTATTTATAACAACTATACTACATTCCGGTCGTATATTATTGATTTCTTATATATAAATTCTATATTGATTGTTGCTAACATTATTATCACGTCAATCAGTTTGATATCTCAAATTTAGATTCCGAACCAAGAACCATTAATTCTAAATTCTAATTGACATAAAATCATACATGCTGCCATAAAGTCAAGAGATTATCCAATGGTCCGTATCCAGCCTAGGTTCTAAATGATTCATAGTCGATAGTGGTCCACATTTACTAGATCGAATAAGGATCATTTTCAACTTGGATAGGGATTTATCCGGATCTCATTTTCCATGAATTAGGAGCATTTATGAGTCTGAAGTTAACTAAATCGTTTGTGATATCCTTTGATGATTTATAAAAGTGACATCGGATCTAAAAATCGATTTGATGTGATTAACATCAAAACTCAAAGAACGAACAGGGATTGAATCAGCCAGGATCAGTCCGATATTGATTGATAATGGTTGTTTCGATCTAGATGTGATTTCGTCAGCATAGGGTTCTTGTTTCATTCAAATTAGTTTATAAATATTCAACAAAAGATAACGTCGATAGAGGGATTGATTCAACAGTTACTGATTCTGAAACCCTGGTTCAATAGAACCATTTATCTCCATATAATATATCTTTTATAACAGTTATTTCAATCACTGATTTAAATTGCATACAAATCACAGAAAGAAAGCAAGAATGAATGAATTTAATTTATCGAATCTGTCTTTGTTTACTTTCCTCTTATGTATACCCATCTTTTAAACCAATAGGTTATAGTTCAAATGCTAATGCAGATCACTCTTCCATATATCGAGCCAAGATAAGGACGTGTTGGAATTTACATCAAATCGACCCCATAAGCTTTCCTTCGAGTAAAAGGTTTAACTAATCATAATGGAAATTATTTAGCTATCCTTAGACATCGATTTTATCAGTTCCATTTTTGGGTTATGCGTTTTGGCAATAAAATAGTGGGTCCTCATTCGATCAATGACGTCATAATCATTATTAAGTTTTGTCTATTGATAACACATATCAACATTTCGCATCGCACAGTAATCTGACCCGCGCCAAATGAAACGTAACTCCCTTACACTATCAATTTCAAGAAAACTATACATGCAAACTGTTACATACTTTGAAACTAATTTGACTGGCCGTTGTCCAGTCAAATTGCTTTCAAAATATACACATACATGTGGAATGCTTATTACATGGTAAGCACATACAATTCGTACAACGTGTTGGACTATTACGCGCATGCCGGACTATTTCGAATCATTCATGGCGTCATGATTAGACGTCATCCTACACGTCACGTAGTTGTTTATGATGCTCTCAAGGGCTGGAAAATGTATCACATTTAGGTATCGCAACCTGGTTATCATTCGTTGACTGTCTCATACAAAGTGAAACACACCATGCATACTTTACGCGTAACATATTTTGTTACTGCATGATTAGTATAATGTGAGATGAGCTTTCCTTTAAGGATGAAGAGTCAGTCAGCCAGCCAGCCAGCCAGCCAGCCAACCAGCCATCCAGCCAGCCAGCCAGCCAGCCAGCCAGCCAGCCAGCCAGCCAGCCAGCCAGCCAGCCAGCCAGCCAGCCAGCCAGCCAGCCAGCCAGCCAGTCAGCCATCCAGCCAGCCAGCCACCCAGCCGGCCAGCCACCCAGCCACCCAGCCACCCAGCCACCCAGCCACCCAGCCACCCAGCCACCCAGCCACCCAGTCAGCCAACCAGGCAGCCAGCCAGCCAGCAACATAGGCAGGCAGGCAGGCAGCCAGCCAGCCAGCCAGCCAGCCAGCCAGCCAGCCAGCCAGCCAGCCGGCCGGCCAGCCGGCTAGCCGGCCAGTCACCCAGCCAACCAGCCAGCCAGCCAACCAGCCAACCAGCCAACCAGCCAACCAGCCAACCAGCCAACCAGCCAGCCAACCAGCCAACCAACCAGCCAGCCATCCAGCCAGCCACATAGGCAGGCAGGCAGCCAGCCAGCCAGCCAGCCAGCCAGCCAGCCAGCCAGCCAGCCAGCCAGCCAGCCAGCCAGCCAGCCAGCCACGCAATCGTATTCCCCGCTATAGTGTTAAGAGTTTGTTTATACAGTAATTGGACTTGGGCGAAGGGTTGCCTATAGAGATTGGACCTGGGAAGATGGGTGGTATATTTGTGATCAAAAGGTCAAAGGACAATGCCATGCTGGCCACATTTATATAACTATTTTGAAAGCTATATACCTGAAAAATACATTTGTCAATTACTTTGGTTCCACTGAATAGATCTTGACCAAACTGGGATGTGAGGTTAACCCTGTAGTCCCGAAACAGTTAAGCTGTTGAATATTTCGAAACAAATTTGACTGGGCGCTGTTGCTGCCAATTCAAATTAGTTTCGAAATATTCAAGAGCATACTCGTATCGTTTTCTGGATATTGATAGGCAGGCAGTTCAGCGATCGGAAAATCCAAACAGGGTGAGGTGTGGGTGAAGTTTAGCTAGATATGGGCGGGGCATAGCTAAAACTGGATTCCTCCATTATGCTGGTAAACTGTTGAATATGTTGAAACGAAGTTGACAGGTATTCGTTGCTGCCATAAGCTTAAAGAATCATCAGTCAAATTAGTTTCAAAATATTCAACAAAACAATTATTACTTTGTTGTTTTGGTCTTTCCGGTTCAAAGAGTTATTAACGCATCCACGCACAACTCGAATTCATGATTCCATGCCTACAATACATATCAATTACCTGGGGAGCAGCAAGGTGCCCAAATTTAGGAACTTTGGGACAGGTCTGCTGTCAAAGGATGGCATATGGCAAAATGATCCTTGAACCAAGGCGAATACCATCTCACTAGACATCCTTGTGGATCTGGATGTTAAAGGTTACTTTGACTTTGAAATGTAGGTCAAGGTCGTAATTGTAAAGAATCTTGTATATCTGCCTTGAAAATAAGATTTAAGTGCCACTCTTTAAGATCAACTGAATTACAGAATATATATATATATATATATATATATATATATATATATATATATATATATATATATATATATATATATATATATATATATATATATATATATATATATATATATATATCGTTATGTCCGAATTGAACATAGGGCAATGCATTTGATTTAGATTAAAATAAAAATTCAAATTATTGTATAGGAAATAGACGCAAAGCTATTGGATAGTGGACACCACAAATATATATATATATATATGCCGAAGATTTTGGTTTTGATGTGTGTTACTCCACAAATCTATATATTATCTTTGATTCTTGTGTATGTTCTTGTTTTAAATCTCTATGAACCGAGCAAGGGATTCCACAGTCTGATGCAAAAGACAAGACAGTACCCAAACTCCATACCAAAGACAGATTATGAAAAAAAGTATGTACTATGTCAGACTAGACGCGAAACTGAACCTTTAGATAATATTAAATATACAGATAAACTTATAACAGGGAATGCATACCTGACACGCTGACGCATCAAATGCCTTGTATGTTATATAAATTGTGACACATGGTTAGAAAACAAGATACTAAAGTGACATCCCAGACGTTGCAATGTATACACACAGCAAAAACTCCATACGCGTGTGGCAATAACACAGTAACAGCAATAGCTCAACCTATAGCCCATCTACATAATTCAAAGAGTCTACCTCTTACGTGTAGTAGTAAAATCAAAACAGGATTGTCTACCCAATAATTTGATTGCAAAAAGTTGGGTGTTATTTGTGGCAAAACTCGATCTTGTGGCCATTTACTATGTCGCGCATTGCATTTAGAGGCGTTCGAAGAGTGGCTACAAGAATTTATTGTGATGTCGATACTGAGCATTATAAGATAGTTTGTAGCAAAGAATACAATGCCAATTTAATATTTAGACATGATAGGTGGCATACAAACTAACATAGATGAGCGTCAATCACCCATGCCTTCCTTTGCCGACAGTGTCAATTAAGCATAACCCAACCGCCATCCTATGGGTAATAAGTGTAATGGCTGATAATTTACAGATATTCCAGTTCTATGAGCGGGAGGCAAATTCGAAAGGAGCTGACAATATAAGATGTTACCATTTCGCACAGCGGTCGTTCGACCAACAGTCTCAACTTACGTGAAGTGAAATGGCTACCAACAATTGCCATTTATTTCATAATGTAATTATGGGTGGGGCTTTCGCATGGAGATGAACGGAGAGAAACCACAACGGCATACCACCAGAAATGCTGTTAATGCAGACGTGTCATGCAGATGCTAAGGAAGAGTGGTTTGGAAGGCATGCCCACAATGCGGCAGCATGAGCAAAGTAGATATACACAAAGCCATCACCGCTGCATTTAAGGCTCGGGAAAAAGAACATGCTCCATGTACGATCTGACACAAATACACCATGGTAGTGGCGATACCACCAACAACCCAACAACAGAGAAAAGACTTACATTAAACAAGTCATAGTAGTTGTGAAACCAGACCATTTAAAGGGCCCATAGCACACCTAATTAATATCGGCACAGGTGCAATTAATGACGACCAGGTAAAGAATGACCTAATCAATTTTGATGCCACAGGCCTCCAGAAAACACTTGGCTCCGACCCAGGCCGTGGTCCATGGAACGAAAATTGCCAAGCTGAACACGTTTCATCACACTTTCATGTACAAGAAATGAAGAGGAAAAAGTTGCTAAAGACATTTCAGAAAAGCACAGACCTCACACTTGGTAATATTGGCACGGATTGTATGTAGCATGCGGTGGGCAAGCTGGTGCATTCCATGGCATTGTTGAACATGAATGCGATGCGGCTCCCCTTCGCTCTTCACAAACGACAGTCAGATGGCATAAAGTTAAGCTTTGTTAAACACTATTGAGCGAGACTGAATCTTCTGTGCTATATGGATTATCCGAAGGAGACTGCAAAACAGGTATTGCCGCACAAACAGAACAAAATCGCAAACAGGCAAAACACGCACAGCTTTTAATAACCTTCCCATGTGAAACAACAATTCTTTATTTCTGTAGTGACTGATATGAATAGATCAGTTTGAAGGAAAGTGGAAGTCAACATTGAATTGAAAACCGCGTCTTGAAAACTACGAAGTCATGGATGTTTTCCTGCCCCCATTCCAAATGGTTTCTTTGCAGTTTCCATAAATAATGACAACTTTCTACAACATTGTGTAATGAGTATATGGACTCGTATATTCTGTTGTACTTGGATGGTGGATTCAGTTATAAAACTGAAACAGCTAATGCCACTAGCATCAACGCTTAATCAAGCCCATGCCTAATGACTACACATGGAGAGGCGGATCAGCATGCCATTCTGCATACACTGCAAGGGAAGAACATGTATGCGGAGTAGAATCTAACATGTAGCAATGATTCAGATGTTATATGCATGATAACCGACTCCACTGTCATGACGGTCGACACATCATCCAGAAACTTACAAATGATGTACTGTTAAATATTTTGAATATGATTGGATCGGAAGACATTGCTAATTTTGCCATCCAAGGCAGCACTCCTTTCAAATCTGGCGCGCAGAGCAAGACAACGGTCTCGCAATTCATGGAAGAGCAAACACTCCCCCGGCCTTAATTCATTTCCACATAGCATCGCTGCAAAAATTATGCATCTACATTTCCATATCAAATTGGTAAAGATTCATTTGTTGCACACAGCAGTGAAAAAACAATTTGCAAACCACAGCATCGTTTATCCAGACGCACTTGAGAAGCAAATATGGAAATACATAATTAATACAGTAATGAGTCTACTAAAGGCAGTGTGCGGGGCTAGCGGTGGCCAATATATTCGCATACCAGAATGAAGAGGTCATGAGTTTCCAAGCTCAGATATGCACAAATGAAAATGCACCAACCAACTCGATCCGCATTTGAGTAGCGTCTGAGGCATACTCATGCCACAATTGTTGATAACTGTGCACACATATCGCAACTAGGTCTACTATCGTTTTCTGAGTATGGCTGGAAACTTCAAAACTACGAAACTCTTCCTGTTACGACAACATCGGCTGCATGGTTAGCAAAGACGGTAATTACTTTCGCGCGTATATCTGGCAAAAGCTGTAAAATAAACTGTTCTAGTAAATAAAGCCTGACATTCCCGGCAATGTTGAATACAAGTACACATGATTCATTGTGAAATGGAACTGCGTCCGAATAAAGGAAACACTTGTCTATGAATCTGACGGCAGTGATCAGACATTTTTGTTTCAACTTTCACTTCAAGGTTTTAAATAGGGTCTGAGTTTTGAAGCCATGGCAAATATTAGCTCTGAGACAGTTGATACACCTTTGTTTTAGTTTCGTCCTTTTATGTTAATCGGTGGTGGTTCCATTAGTCAATATAAAACATGTGGCATTCCTGGATATATTGTGTGCAAGTGAACAGGTCAAGTAGGAAAACCCCTACTTGCTCCCCAGGTAAATGGAGCTTTCCAGTTCTAGTCATGCCCCGCCCATCACTAGCTAAGCTCCACCCACGCCTCGCGTGTTGGGATTGATCGATGACCGAATGCCCCAGCTATAACTTTCCTGAAAACTATACCGGTAAGCTGTTGAATATTTTGGAACTAATTTGACTGGGCGCTGTTGCTGCGTAACAGCGCCCAGTCAAATTAGTTTCAAAATATTCGACAGCATGTTTATTAAATAGTAGAGACATACAATTCATACAATGTGTCGGACTATTAAGAGAAGACGGGCCTAATAGAATCAATTATGACGTAATGATTATGACGTCATCCTGCACGCCGCTTAGCTGATTATGGCGTCATATGACGTCAAATCATCGATGAATACTTCTTGTAGCCCCCACACTTATGTACGGTATATGCAAGTCATTCAAGTAATTGTTTCACCAGAGGATAAATGGTCACCAATTTTCACCCGCGTCGCTAAAAGCAAGGGCATGTGAGAGCATGGAGTACTTCTTCTTATTCTTATTCTTCTTCTTCTTCTTCTTCTTCTTCCTCTTCTTCTTCTTCTTCTTCTTCTTGTTCTTAAGACATTTTCGAATAAATCTAATAGAACTTTTCGGAACTTGGGTTGATGTGTGTCTGTGGGGTGCCGAAGATGCATGCCAATTTTAACGCGGATATTGGACACATGTGTCCTTGTTTAGTAACAGATCCTTCATATTTTATGGCACACAATCTTGGAAATGTGTACACGCACCCGCGTACGCACGCACGCACACACAACTGCACACGCGCGCGCACGCATGTACTCGCGCACACACATACACGTACGCAACACACAAACGCTCACACACGCACATGCACCCGAATGACTTACGAATTACTGGTTGCGTTGTAACTGGTTCTGGTGGTGTTGTCGTTTCAGTTGTGTCAGCTGTAAAGAGCGAAATTACTGGTTGCGTTGTAACTGGTTCTAGTGTTGTTACCGCGTCAGTTGTGTAAGCTGTAAAGAGCGAAAAATGAAAAATTAAATGAAAATAGCATCCCATCTACATAAGCTGAAAAATGGCTGACTACTTAAACTTATCCTTCGTGTAGCCTCCACACGTATGTAAGTTATATGCAAGTCATTCAAATAATTGTTTCACCAGAGGACAAATAGTCCCCAATTTTGATGAAAATTAAAATGAGTGAGTTATTTTTACCCGCGGTACTAGACACAATGGTATATGAGAGCATGGAGTGCCGCTTCCTCTCCTTTTTCTTCTTCTTTTTCTTCTTCTTCTTCTTCTCCTTCTTCTTAAGACATTTTCGATTAACTCTAATGGAGTAATGTTTTCCGAACTTGGTTTGATGTGTGTCTGTGGGGTGCCGAAGATGCATGCCACTTTTACGTTCAAAAACTAAAACGCAACAGCAACAGGCTTCAGCAACATTCTTTCCAAAATAGACCCTTGACCTTACGGTGGCCCCACTGAAAAATATATCAACGACCCGGATATTGGACAAATTTGTCCTTGTTAATAACAGATCCTTGATATATTACGGCACACAATCTTGGAAATGTTTACACGCACGCGCGCGCACACGCACACACAACTGCACACACACACACACACACACACACACACACACACACACACATACACACACACACACACACACATTTTTCTGAGTATGGCTGGAAACTTCAAAACTACGAAACTCTTCCTGTTACGACATCGGCTGCATGGTTAGCAAAGACGGTAATTACTTTCGCGCGTATATCTGGCAAAAGCTGTAAAATAAACTGTTCTAGTAAATAAAGCCTGACATTCCCGGCAATGTTGAATACAAGTACACATGATTCATTGTGAAATGGAACTGCGTCCGAATAAAGGAAACACTTGTCTATGAATCTGACGGCAGTGATCAGACATTTTTGTTTCAACTTTCACTTCAAGGTTTTAAATAGGGTCTGAGTTTTGAAGCCATGGCAAATATTAGCTCTGAGACAGTTGATACACCTTTGTTTTAGTTTCGTCCTTTTATGTTAATCGGTGGTGGTTCCATTAGTCAATATAAAACATGTGGCATTCCTGGATATATTGTGTGCAAGTGAACAGGTCAAGTAGGAAACCCCTACTTGCTCCCCAGGTAAATGGACCTTTCCAGTTCTAGTCATGCCCCGCCCATCACTAGCTAAGCTCCACCCACGCCTCGCGTGTTGGGATTGATCGATGACCGAATGCCCCAGCTATAACTTTCCTGAAAACTATACCGGTAAGCTGTTGAATATTTTGGAACTAATTTGACTGGGCGCTGTTGCTGCGTAACAGCGCCCAGTCAAATTAGTTTCAAAATATTCGACAGCATGTTTATTAAATAGTAGAGACATACAATTCATACAATGTGTCGGACTATTAAGAGAAGACGGGCCTAATAGAATCAATTATGACGTAATGATTATGACGTCATCCTGCACGCCGCTTAGCTGATTATGGCGTCATATGACGTCAAATCATCGATGAATACTTCTTGTAGCCCCCACACTTATGTACGGTATATGCAAGTCATTCAAGTAATTGTTTCACCAGAGGATAAATGGTCACCAATTTTCACCCGCGTCGCTAAAAGCAAGGGCATGTGAGAGCATGGAGTACTTCTTCTTATTCTTATTCTTCTTCTTCTTCTTCTTCTTCTTCCTCTTCTTCTTCTTCTTCTTCTTGTTCTTAAGACATTTTCGAATAAATCTAATAGAACTTTTCGGAACTTGGGTTGATGTGTGTCTGTGGGGTGCCGAAGATGCATGCCAATTTTAACGCGGTTATTGGACACATTTGTCCTTGTTTAGTAACAGATCCTTCATATTTTACGGCACACAATCTTGGAAATGTGTACACGCACCCGCGTACGCACGCACGCACACACAACTGCACACGCGCGCGCATGCACGTACTCGCGCACACACATACACGTACGCAGCACACAAACGCTCACACACGCACATGCACCCGAATGACTTACGAATTACTGGTTGCGTTGTAACTGGTTCTGGTGGTGTTGTCGTTTCAGTTGTGTCAGCTGTAAAGAGCGAAATTACTGGTTGCGTTGTAACTGGTTCTAGTGTTGTTACCGCGTCAGTTGTGTAAGCTGTAAAGAGCGAAAAATGAAAAATGAAATGAAAATAGCATCCCATCTACATAAGCTGAAAAATGGCTGACTACTTAAACTTATCCTTCGTGTAGCCTCCACACGTATGTAAGTTATATGCAAGTCATTCAAATAATTGTTTCACCAGAGGACAAATAGTCCCCAATTTTGATGAAAATTAAAATGAGTGAGTTATTTTTACCCGCGGTACTAGACACAATGGTATATGAGAGCATGGAGTGCCGCTTCCTCTCCTTTTTCTTGTTCTTTTTCTTCTTCTTCTTCTTCTCCTTCTTCTTAAGACATTTTCGATTAACTCTAATGGAGTAATCTTTTCCGAACTTGGTTTGATGTGTGTCTGTGGGGTGCCGAAGATGCATGCCACTTTTACGTTCAAAAACTAAAACGCAACAGCAACAGGCTTCAGCAACATTCTTTCCAAAATAGACCCTTGACCTTACGGTGGCCCCACTGAAAAATATATCAACGACCCGGATATTGGACAAATTTGTCCTTGTTAATAACAGATCCTTGATATATTACGGCACACAATCTAGGAAATGTTTACACGCACGCGCGCGCACACGCACACACAACTGCACACACACACACACACACACACACACACACACACACACACACACACACACACACACATACACACACACACACACACACACACACACATTTTTCTGAGTATGGCTGGAAACTTCAAACTACGAAACTCTTCCTGTTACGACATCGGCTGCATGGTTAGCAAAGACGGTAATTACTTTCGCGCGTATATCTGGCAAAAGCTGTAAAATAAACTGTTCTAGTAAATAAAGCCTGACATTCCCGGCAATGTTGAATACAAGTACACATGATTCATTGTGAAATGGAACTGCGTCCGAATAAAGGAAACACTTGTCTATGAATCTGACGGCAGTGATCAGACATTTTTGTTTCAACTTTCACTTCAAGGTTTTAAATAGGGTCTGAGTTTTGAAGCCATGGCAAATATTAGCTCTGAGACAGTTGATACACCTTTGTTTTAGTTTCGTCCTTTTATGTTAATCGGTGGTGGTTCCATTAGTCAATATAAAACATGTGGCATTCCTGGATATATTGTGTGCAAGTGAACAGGTCAAGTAGGAAAACCCCTACTTGCTCCCCAGGTAAATGGAGCTTTCCAGTTCTAGTCATGCCCCGCCCATCACTAGCTAAGCTCCACCCACGCCTCGCGTGTTGGGATTGATCGATGACCGAATGCCCCAGCTATAACTTTCCTGAAAACTATACCGGTAAGCTGTTGAATATTTTGGAACTAATTTGACTGGGCGCTGTTGCTGCGTAACAGCGCCCAGTCAAATTAGTTTCAAAATATTCGACAGCATGTTTATTAAATAGTAGAGACATACAATTCATACAATGTGTCGGACTATTAAGAGAAGACGGGCCTAATAGAATCAATTATGACGTAATGATTATGACGTCATCCTGCACGCCGCTTAGCTGATTATGGCGTCATATGACGTCAAATCATCGATGAATACTTCTTGTAGCCCCCACACTTATGTACGGTATATGCAAGTCATTCAAGTAATTGTTTCACCAGAGGATAAATGGTCACCAATTTTCACCCGCGTCGCTAAAAGCAAGGGCATGTGAGAGCATGGAGTACTTCTTCTTATTCTTATTCTTCTTCTTCTTCTTCTTCTTCCTCTTCTTCTTCTTCTTCTTCTTCTTGTTCTTAAGACATTTTCGAATAAATCTAATAGAACTTTTCGGAACTTGGGTTGATGTGTGTCTGTGGGGTGCCGAAGATGCATGCCAATTTTAACGCGGATATTGGACACATTTGTCCTTGTTTAGTAACAGATCCTTCATATTTTACGGCACACAATCTTGGAAATGTGTACACGCACCCGCGTACGCACGCACGCACACACAACTGCACACGCGCGCGCATGCACGTACTCGCGCACACACATACACGTACGCAACACACAAACGCTCACACACGCACATGCACCCGAATGACTTACGAATTACTGGT
The DNA here is from genome assembly GCA_034401795.1 of Chaetoderma sp. LZ-2023a. Taxonomy (NCBI): domain Eukaryota; kingdom Metazoa; phylum Mollusca; class Caudofoveata; order Chaetodermatida; family Chaetodermatidae; genus Chaetoderma; species Chaetoderma sp. LZ-2023a. The sequence continues at coordinate 36,592,405 of CM067364.1, read as the reverse complement.
TGCGTTGTAACTGGTTCTGGTGGTGTTGTCGTTTCAGTTGTGTCAGCTGTAAAGAGCGAAATTACTGGTTGCGTTGTAACTGGTTCTAGTGTTGTTACCGCGTCAGTTGTGTAAGCTGTAAAGAGCGAAAAATGAAAAATGAAATGAAAATAGCATCCCATCTACATAAGCTGAAAAATGGCTGACTACTTAAACTTATCCTTCGTGTAGCCTCCACACGTATGTAAGTTATATGCAAGTCATTCAAATAATTGTTTCACCAGAGGACAAATAGTCCCCAATTTTGATGAAAATTAAAATGAGTGAGTTATTTTTACCCGCGGTACTAGACACAATGGTATATGAGAGCATGGAGTGCCGCTTCCTCTCCTTTTTCTTCTTCTTTTTCTTCTTCTTCTTCTTCTCCTTCTTCTTAAGACATTTTCGATTAACTCTAATGGAGTAATCTTTTCCGAACTTGGTTTGATGTGTGTCTGTGGGGTGCCGAAGATGCATGCCACTTTTACGTTCAAAAACTAAAACGCAACAGCAACAGGCTTCAGCAACATTCTTTCCAAAATAGACCCTTGACCTTACGGTGGCCCCACTGAAAAATATATCAACGACCCGGATATTGGACAAATTTGTCCTTGTTAATAACAGATCCTTGATATATTACGGCACACAATCTTGGAAATGTTTACACGCACGCGCGCGCACACGCACACACAACTGCACACACACACACACACACACACACACACACACACACACACACACACACACACACACACACACACACACACACACACACACACACACACACACACACACACACACATTTTTCTGAGTATGGCTGGAAACTTCAAAACTACGAAACTCTTCCTGTTACGACATCGGCTGCATGGTTAGCAAAGACGGTAATTACTTTCGCGCGTATATCTGGCAAAAGCTGTAAAATAAACTGTTCTAGTAAATAAAGCCTGACATTCCCGGCAATGTTGAATACAAGTACACATGATTCATTGTGAAATGGAACTGCGTCCGAATAAAGGAAACACTTGTCTATGAATCTGACGGCAGTGATCAGACATTTTTGTTTCAACTTTCACTTCAAGGTTTTAAATAGGGTCTGAGTTTTGAAGCCATGGCAAATATTAGCTCTGAGACAGTTGATACACCTTTGTTTTAGTTTCGTCCTTTTATGTTAATCGGTGGTGGTTCCATTAGTCAATATAAAACATGTGGCATTCCTGGATATATTGTGTGCAAGTGAACAGGTCAAGTAGGAAAACCCCTACTTGCTCCCCAGGTAAATGGAGCTTTCCAGTTCTAGTCATGCCCCGCCCATCACTAGCTAAGCTCCACCCACGCCTCGCGTGTTGGGATTGATCGATGACCGAATGCCCCAGCTATAACTTTCCTGAAAACTATACCGGTAAGCTGTTGATTATTTTGGAACTAATTTGACTGGGCGCTGTTGCTGCGTAACAGCGCCCAGTCAAATTAGTTTCAAAATATTCGACAGCATGTTTATTAAATAGTAGAGACATACAATTCATACAATGTGTCGGACTATTAAGAGAAGACGGGCCTAATAGAATCAATTATGACGTAATGATTATGACGTCATCCTGCACGCCGCTTAGCTGATTATGGCGTCATATGACGTCAAATCATCGATGAATACTTCTTGTAGCCCCCACACTTATGTACGGTATATGCAAGTCATTCAAGTAATTGTTTCACCAGAGGATAAATGGTCACCAATTTTCACCCGCGTCGCTAAAAGCAAGGGCATGTGAGAGCATGGAGTACTTCTTCTTATTCTTATTCTTCTTCTTCTTCTTCTTCTTCTTCTTCTTCCTCTTCTTCTTCTTCTTCTTCTTCTTCTTGTTCTTAAGACATTTTCGAATAAATCTAATAGAACTTTTCGGAACTTGGGTTGATGTGTGTCTGTGGGGTGCCGAAGATGCATGCCAATTTTAACGCGGATATTGGACACATTTGTCCTTGTTTAGTAACAGATCCTTCATATTTTACGGCACACAATCTTGGAAATGTGTACACGCACCCGCGTACGCACGCACGCACACACAACTGCACACGCGCGCGCACGCACGTACTCGCGCACACACATACACGTACGCAACACACAAACGCTCACACACGCACATGCACCCGAATGACTTACGAATTACTGGTTGCGTTGTAACTGGTTCTGGTGGTGTTGTCGTTTCAGTTGTGTCAGCTGTAAAGAGCGAAATTACTGGTTGCGTTGTAACTGGTTCTAGTGTTGTTACCGCGTCAGTTGTGTAAGCTGTAAAGAGCGAAAAATGAAAAATGAAATGAAAATAGCATCACATCTACATAAGCTGAAAAATGGCTGACTACTTAAACTTATCCTTCGTGTAGCCTCCACACGTATGTAAGTTATATGCAAGTCATTCAAATAATTGTTTCACCAGAGGACAAATAGTCCACAATTTTGATGAAAATTAAAATGAGTGAGTTATTTTTACCCGCGGTACTAGACACAATGGTATATGAGAGCATGGAGTGCCGCTTCCTCTCCTTTTTCTTCTTCTTTTTCTTCTTCTTCTTCTTCTCCTTCTTCTTAAGACATTTTCGATTAACTCTAATGGAGTAATCTTTTCCGAACTTGTTTTGATGTGTGTCTGTGGGGTGCCGAAGATGCATGCCACTTTTACGTTCAAAAACTAAAACGCAACAGCAACAGGCTTCAGCAACATTCTTTCCAAAATAGACCCTTGACCTTACGGTGGCCCCACTGAAAAATATATCAACGACCCGGATATTGGACAAATTTGTCCTTGTTAATAACAGATCCTTGATATATTACGGCACACAATCTTGGAAATGTTTACACGCACGCGCGCACACACGCACTCACAACTGCACACACGCGCGTCCACACACACACACACACACACACACACACACACACACACACACACACACACACACATATATATATATATATATATATATATATATATATATATATATATACGCGCGCGCACGCACGCACGCGCGCGCACACAACTGCACACGCGCACGCACGCATACACACATACGTACGTAACACACAAACGTTCACACACGCACCCGATTGACTTACGATATGTTGGTTGCGTTGTAACTGGTTCTATTGTTGTTTCCGCTTGAGTTGTGTAAGCCGTGAAGATCACACCTGCAATGTTTCCATAAAAGCAACATTGTGTGTTATAGAAATGCTTTCACGTGCATTAGATAGTTAATCACCAGTCTAAGGCCGTGTTCTCACTAGAGACTTAATCAGGAATAACGCCATACTGAGGTATGGCGTTATTCCAGATTAACTCTCTAGTTCGAACCCAGCCTTAAGATCTCTATCTCATTGCTTAATCTTATTTAACTATCTCGTGCGCTATGTAGGTTAATATATAGCCGATACATCCGTTTGCATTCACACTGGTGGAAGATAATCCTGGACTTCACGGTCGCGCTACCTAGTGGAGAGGGTGAAAGAGTGATGACCGTAGCGCTAGCTGCCGGAAGGTGAGAGAAAGTGCTGACGGTAAAACTACCTGGCACATTTTGAAGGAATAGGTTAGCGTTCACACAGGGAAACAGTACAGATATACCGGAAGATAAACCGCCGATTTTGTGGAATTAAGTTTCAGAAATAAGTGACGTATGTATTCAGGGACAAGAGGCAGTCCAATGAGAACTCTAGCCGATATAGCTCTTATTTACTGAGATAGCTGCTGTATGAGAACAAGGCCTTAGGCCGTGTTCTAACTAGAGTCTTAACCAACGTACCGCCATAGTGAGGTATGGCGTTATTCCGGGTTAAGTCTCTAGTGAGAACACTGCTTTAGACCACGTTCTCACTCGAGAGTTAATCCCGAATAACGCCATATTGAAGCCGATTAACTCCCTAGTGAGGGCACGGCCTTAGCCATATGATTTAGGACAGCGTGTTTTATGATCCTTCTTGACTAAGCACGGGATATACAGATTCTATTGTTATATGACCTCTGACGTTCCATGGAGGAATTCCATCTGTCGCTCAGATGTCTGACGTAATAATGAAATATGTCACACCTTAGCTGACGTCACAAGTCGCAATAAAATCATGTATTTGGATCGGATAAAACTCGGGATCTAAAACAGGGTTCCCATTAGAGACTTAACTGGTGTACCGCCATAGTGAGGTATGACGTTATTCCCAATTAACTAACTAGTGAGATCACGGCCTAAGAATATCTCGGAAACTACGATAATATTAAATTTTAACATACGAGAGTATTACCGTGAATGCGGTTTTTCAGAATATGGCATTGTACCGGATAAAAAATATGTCATTAGATTCCGGATCTATGGATATCCGGGAAACTACTGGTCCGATTTGGCTCAATTTGTAACATTTGTAAGAGTAGAACGATGCAATAAGATTCGAGGAATTTTGTCATGATCCCAAAAAGCCGGAAAATTAAACAAAAAATGCTCAAAATCTGAAAAAATCTGGAAAATCACAAAAATGTTACAAATTTTGACACGTTGACAAAAAACTGGCCGAAGGATTGTCTGCAATGCCTGGTTGCTCTTGCTTATTTTGGAAATGATTTGGAAGCAGAAGTCTCGACCATATAGTTTCTAAATAACCATTGAATAGTCCGTCTTAAATCATGCACCATATACAATCCTCTAACTGTACAACATATTTGCCGTTGTGCCTGCCTGCCTGCCCGGTCAGCCGGCGGTCGGTCAGCCAATCGGTCAGGCGGTCGATCGGGTGGGTGGGCTGACAGTCCTGTGGTCTGGTGGTTGATCGGTCGGTCGGTCGGCAGGTTGTTCACGTTTTAACACAACCAAATATCTTTCCGCGAAAGAGAGTTTGCAGACGTTAACCGTATATGGATGAGAACACTGCTATCCTCCTTCACTAGTTGATATGCTGCTCCAATGGATAGATTCGATCTGTCACTGACGTATATAACGTCAGTGTCAATTACGTCAAAATATGCCGTCGTCACCGTCAAAATGCGAAATGAATAACGTATCTGTGTCCGTCATGAAGATTAATTAGTCCATTAAGTGTACAAAGTGTAGCCTTTCCCATTCAATAAACAGCCTGTTGAATATGTTGAAACTAAATTGACTGGCCGTTGTGTTGCGATTAGCAACAAGAGCATCTAGTCAATATAGTTTCAAAATAGTCAACGGTTTACCTGTATAGTTACCTTAAAATTTGGACTTTAGGGATTTAAGATTCAAAGAATGAACTTAAAGCTCCATTCTATTCTTTATCTAGCGATTTTCTTTCCCCGCATAGAAGCACTATGACATTGAACCTTTCCAGTTTTAGCTATGCCCCGCTCATCACTAGCTACGCCCCACCGACACCTCGCCGTGTTGAGATTGATCGAACCCCAAATGCCATAGCTATCAATTTACTTAAAACTATACAGGGAAGCTGTTGAATATTTTGTAACTAATTTGACTGGGTACTGTTGCTGCCTATGGCAGCAACAGCGCCCAGTCAAATTCATTTCAAAATATTCAACAGAATATTTAATAAATAGTAAAAGCAAACAATTTGTATAACAACGCATAGACCGTATTCAAATATGCGTTCGTGACGTACTTATCGACGTCATTCATGACGTCATTCATTATGATGTCATTGTACACATCACGCAGTTCATTATGACGTCATATGGTGGGTGGGTACCCTGGAAAGGTGAATTAGAACACTGCCGCATATGAGATAATTCACCTTTCCGGAATATTCATCTATCAATTTGACGTCATATGACGTCATATGACGTCATAATCAGCTAAGCGGCGTGTACTCATTAGTGTCATAAATGCAGCGCATACGCGTTATGTCATAAATGATTCTATATGTCTCATCTTTAACCCTTAATAGTCCGGCACGTTGTACGAATTGTATGTCTCAGCTCAGAAATCGATCGATCCTAACAAGATCCAGGTGTGGGTGGAGCTTAGATAGAGATGGACGGGGAAAAGCTAAAATTAGAAAAAGTCCATTGGGCATATGTCGCCCTCGATATCTCCAGGTTAAAGATCCGCTACCCTATAGGCGACACATCGACATTCATTCTCGTATGCTTTGCTGAACTGATTATTAATTTTCAAAATATTTGTTTGTCTACATTTTTCCATGCCGTATTCATCTCTAAATTCATAGTCCAACGTGCCAATAATAATTTGGGTCACCAACCTCTTAGTCAAGACAAAATATTGAAGAAAGAATATCCAAACAAAACTGTGATTGTAATTACTCTTCAAATAACAACAGCGCACTCAAACGACCAAAATACTACTTATTTCAATTAACCATTTAATTGTTAATACCTTTCAAAGAACTTTTGATTTTTGCAACCAAAAAGAGTTCTTTGTAAATTTAAAATGATGTGTTCTGTTATCCTTCAAATGGGCATTCATCAAACGTGTAATGGTCAACAAAATTCAAATTTCTGCTTAGCCAGTGTCAATTTGCAGACCAAGAATTGTATTTTTGAAAATTTACCACTGGAATGACTGGCTCGGTAACCGAGCCAGTCATTCCAGTGGTAAATTTTCAAACATATTCTCCTCTTAGTCTGCAAATAGGCATTTCTCAAGATCACTACAGAGGTTGTTCTTTTACCAACTTGACCAGTAAAGGATTAGGTCGACACAAGCGGGATTAAGCGTGTCCAGCAAGATTTATCATCTCCGTTGGGTGGAATTTTTTTGTCTGGGTAATATTGGTCAACATTTATGCCAATGACATCATGATATTTACTAACGTCATTATCCGATGAGCACGTCACTACAAAAAATGTTATATATGTAGAGCTCGTATTAGACCCAATTCTTGTATACAGACCATAAACAAGCTTCGGGTTATTGCGCATCAGTTATATACAACGTTGAAGTGATAAGCAATAACCCGTCTTGATAACGCAGCGTACTGGGCCGATACTGAGAGTATCTTCATGGTATCCGCCCAGCATCGGACCAGTAAGCCGTGTTATCTGGGATGTGTATATAAAGATGGGTCCTTGCCGAAGCTCGTTTGTCGCCCTTTTTAAACTTAGTACCCCCAAGAGAACTTAACCGGGAAAAAATTAATTAACCATTTATTCAAGTAGTAGGCTTCACTGAACAGCAGCATAATATCCCCGACTGGATTTGCAGAAGTAAACCTAGCCGCAATAAGTGTCATTGAACTATGTCAAACCAAAATAAAAAGAATAAACAAATATTCTATTTAAAATAAAAATTTATTGAACAGACTATTCTTTTAACTAAATTATATTTCAAATAATGTATTCGAAATCACTTCAGGAACAAAATGTTAAAACTTGAAAAAAAATAATGCAAGATTTATTTTAACATTTTGAATCGTTTATAGCCAAGACCAAATATAACGTAGATGTGATGAACAATAACCAAGTGTATAGAAAGATGGTTCTACCCGAAACTCGTTTGTGTTCTACAAAACTGAGTTGGGCCTAATACGATCACTACATATATTAATTTACTTTACTGACCTGCTCATCGGATCTGGCACTAGTAATGACCAGGATGTCATTGGCATAAATGTTGACCAATATTATTTGGTCCAAAATTGGTCCTAATGGCAATAATATAACGGTTGTCCAGGTGTGTTAAGGTTTCGTTTGGAATGTTTCAGTCGCTAAGTTATTATTTGAAGGGTAATGCAAGCCCAATGGATCTATCCAGATTTAGCTATGCCCTGCCCATCTCTAGCTAAGCTCCACCCACACCTCGCCCGTGTTGAGATCGATCGATCTCTGAACTCCCTGACTATCGATTTCCAGAAAACTATATAGGTAAGCTGTTTAATACTTTGAAACTAATTTGACTTGGGGCTGTTGCTGCCTATGGCAGCAACCGCACCCAGTCAAATTAGTTTCAACATATTCAACCGAATATGTATTAAACGGTAAAGGCATACAATTCGTACAACGTGTCGGGACTATTAAGGGAGGGGCCTAGCTAAAAATGGAAAGGTCGATTGTGTTAAAAGTCTGACAGCTGAAGCCACCAGACAATACATCCAATGGGTAATAACTTTAGACATGCTGAATATTTTGAAAACAATTTGATTGGAAGCTATTGGTGGCATAGGCCAAGTGTTGCAAAATACAGAGATTATTATTGTTATTATTATTATTAGTAGTAGTAGTAGTAGTAGTAGTAGTAGTAGTAGTAGTAGTAGCAGTAGTAGTAGTAGTAGTATTAGTAGTAGTAGTAGTAGTAGTAGTAGTAGTAGTAGTAGTAGTAGTAGTAGTAGTAGCAGTAGCAGTAGTAGTAGTAGTAGTAGTAGTAGTAGTAGTAGCAGTAGTAGTAGTAGTAGTAGTAGCAGTAGTAGTAGTAGTAGTAGTAGTAGTAGTAGTAGTAGTAGTAGTAGTAGTAGTAGTAGTAGTAGTAGTAGTAGTATTAGTAGTAGTAGTAGTAGTAGTAGTAGTAGTAGTAGTAGTAGTAGTAGTAGTAGTAGTAGTAGTAGTAGTAGTAGCAGCAGCGCTGCAGCAGTAGCAGTAGTAGTAGTAGTAGTAGTAGTAGTAGTAGTAGTAGTAGTAGTAGTAGTAGTAGTAGTAGTAGTAGTAGTAGTAGTAGTAGTAGTAGTAGTAGTAGTAGTAGGCGTATACTCACTCAGCAGTAAAGCTGTAAATGAAGAAATTACATGAATTCAGTCGTTTTTTAAAATACAAATAAACAGAATTATTCAGGGATTTATATTTGGACTCTGATAATCCAGAATTTAGATTCCAAGCTACCTATACTGAAGAGATGAATTATTGAACATAAAACAGTTGAATATTTAAGACCACCTCCACATTTCCACTGGGCACCGATGACCAGACAGCGTAGTTTCCAACGATACACTAGACAAGACGTAATACATCGCAACTGTCCGTAAAAGTCGCCCACACGGATGGTGCATATGCTATGAAGGGACACCAGCACAGATCCTTGGAATTCGACCTACTGGTAGTCAGTACATATACAGCCAGGAGAGGATGCCATTACATAAATCTGCTAAGCGTGTTGCGATGTGCCATCAATAACACACGACTTGGTCCATTCAGATTAAGAATGTACCTGAGGAAGCTAAAGATTTTGGCTGCGGACAAGGCACAGTGGTGAAATGGTAAGAAGGACTGATTGTAGCTGTAGAGTGTTTCTATTGCTACAGCCGCAGACCACAGTAACCATACATTCTGTTTGTGCCATGGAGCGGTGTGTGATATGTTTGGGGTGGTAACTGAGTGGGGTGGAATTTGGGGGTTGTACTGCTGGTTGACTGGGACGTTACTGCACGTGTTGTACACATGCGTATGTTGATGGATTAGACGTCTAGGTTGTCGCGGTAGCGGTATGTGGATGGTTAATAAACTAACCATCTGATTCCAATGAGGTGTCTTCGTCGTCGTCGCCGTCGTCATCAGGGTCGTCGTCATCGTCATCGTCATCAGGGTCGTCGTCGTCGTCTTCGTTGTCAGGGTCGTCGTCAGGGTCGTCGTCGTCATTGTCGTCATTGCCGTTCTCGTCGTCGTCGTCGTTGCCGTCGTTGTCGTCATAGTCGTCGTCGTCGTCGTCGGGTTTATTTTTGGTGGTGTTGTAGGTTTGTTGGTTTTGTTGCTTAGGGTTGATTTGTTATTATTTCCATTGACTTCACCAGGTGTCGCCTTTGTTTGCCTAGTTTTTGTTATATGTGTTTACTATAGTTACCTGATGCCACCACAGTCGTGGCAGGGATATATCCCTGCATTTAGACTCGGCTCGCTTCCAGATAAACGGCCTCTGCGGAAATTATAATAATAATAATTTACAACGTACACCAATTAGAGTTAGCAACAAGATAACATAATTATACAATCAATATAATATATTTAGCCCTTTAATGCCAAAATTTGTTCAAGAAAATTCAAATATCTCTCATAAAAAATTCTATTTAAAGACCAAGAGAAGACTGTTTTTGAACATTTACTACTGGAATGACTGGCTGGGTTATCGAGCCAGTCATTGCAGTTGTAAATCTTCAAAAATAGCATTATGTTGGTCTGCAAATTGCCATTTCCCAGGACCACTATGGAGGCCGGGTTTTTTTTGGCCGACGTAGGCAATACATTGTTAAAGTGGCTTAGCGTACATAGGAACACTCCAGCGCTTCAGATAATTTGATCAGTTACAAACTGTAGGCCCTATTTACACCACTCACGCACCGTGAAGAATCGTGTTTACGCATTTGGGGCTGGGGGGGGGGGTTAGTGCGGCGGCGTTCATATGCGCTGATGTGCGTTAGGATATTAGGCCTTCCTATGCATCTATGTGTGTGCGCATATAAGGCTCGTTGGTGGTTGTGGAAATGGCTTATCAATTTGAGCGCACAAACCCAAGTATATCCACGTAAAGTACACCAGAATATATGGACATTTGCCTGTTAGCACAATTATGTACAAGAAAGACCCGCACGGAAAAAAGAATACTTTTGTATATAATATTTATTAATTTGAACGGGCATAAGCAGTGCCGGATTATGCCTTGCCAGGGTCGGGGACAAAGAATAGTTGTGGAATTGCGTGGAATTCGAAAGACAAAGCAGAAGAGGAGTGCGGGGAGGACCGAACATTTTTTTAATCTAGTGCTCGCAGATGGCACCACCTACACTTCCAGAGGCAAATATGGCCCTTCAGTAGGCGGTTAAATTATTCTATTTTAGCCATTTAATTTCATTTTTTTCACTCAATTATTTGAGCCGTTCAGTTGTGAAAACCTGACTGAATAAAAAACTGAATGAACAAATAAATGAAATTAAACAGCTAAAATAGAATAATTTAACAGCCTACTGAAGGGTCATATTTGCCTCTGGAAGTGTAGGTGGTGCCATCTGAGAGAATCAAGAATATAAAAAATAATAATACAATCATGAACCAACTGACTCATAAAACTTCGGAAAAGTCTCAAAACAAAAAAAAACACTCTTTAATAAGATTAATATTGAAGTAATAAATAATGGGAAAATAAGACAATAAGACCCATATCCTGTTATGCAGTTTCTCTCTTTACAAACGAAAATGCCTCTCTGGACATCATGTTCTTTTGGTAGAAGATATTGGGGGATGGTCAAGATCTGGGCCCAGGGGTCAATGCTGCCCCTATTATACTCCTCTACTGTATACAAGAATACAAACTCATGTCTAGTTGAGGGCGCGTGGAGATGGACCATTTCTGGTAAAAGTAAGCGCGTTCAAATAACAACATCCCTGTTTTAATAGGCGCCTACACACGCGCGCGCAGAAAGTATACTTTATGTTTTGATTTTATTGATTTTTTTTTATTTAAACATATTTTATTGTAACAATTGCACAATGGGATCGGGCACAAGTTCTTACAACTTAGATTTGCCCTCTCCCTACATAATTATTATAAGCAGACAAGGATTGAGAACACTAAACCGAGGTGAGAGAGAAACAATAAATTAAGAGGTGAGAGAGAGAGAGAGAGAGAGAGAGAGAGAGAGAGAGAGAGAGAGAGAGAGAGAGAGAGAGAGATGTAGGGGAGAAAAACGATGTAAACAGATTAAAAAAGAATAGGAAAGAAAAGAACAGCTCCTTCAAACACTGTCATTGTCGGATAGCAGTTAGCCATTAATATAATAGATTAAACAATACGAATAATTGAATTAACAGACCATATTCATGGTTATTCTAGACCGTCGTCATTTACCCCCGTTTACCCACCCCAACCCTTCCTCTCAACTCCCACCATGCTTTCTCCAGGTCTTCTCTTCTCGTTTCTTACACGAAAAACGAAACAGAAACGAGAAATGAGACCCAGTCACCTCCAACCCCGCCCACCCCACACATTCAAAATGGCTCCACTCCTGTGTATTTAGGTAAATCTGAACTTTTAACCTCCTCATAACTTGGAACGAAAAGTTTGAGGAGATTAACGGTTTAGCGAGCCTTTATTGCATCCCCATCATCCCCTCTCCTGTCGTCATCGTCGTCGTCGTCGTCGTCGTCGTCATCGTCGTCTGCGGCATCGCATTATCGTGGATGGCCCGAAAAGCAATAGGAGAGTAATACATTAATTGTGAGTACGGGAAGAACTATATACACAGTAACGACAGCGGAAATAAAGCATTACAGTATATAGCACATCTATGCAGTCATTTCTATCATAAACATTTAACAGTAACGACAGCGGAAGCAAAAATTTAAAGTATATAGCATATCTATACAGTCATTTGTATCCTAACCATGTAACCATGACAATAAAAATACGGACCATTTTGATTTTATTAAACCCGTCTTGTGTCAACAGCGCATCAAAGTGCTCAATATACCACTTATATACGCCTATTAATTAACCATTTAACGGTCAGGATTTTTTTAAAAGAATAATGTGTTGCTCATTGAATGCAATCCATTTACAGGCCAAGAGAAGACAAAAAGGTTTTCCAATGGAATTTACAAAAAAAGTCCCTGTTGTCTTGTAAATGACGGCTGTTTGAACATTATTTGGTCAAGAAAATTCAAATTTCTGCATAATCAGTATCCATTTGCTGGCCAAGAGGAGACTATTTTTGAAAATGTATCACTGGAATGACTGGCTCGGTAACCAAACCAGTCATTCCAATGGTAAAATTTAAAAAAATTGCCTTTTCTTGGCCTGAAAACGGACATTCCTCAACGCCACTGAAGAGACTGCTTTAGCCAGAAAATTCACATTTGTGCATAATCAGTATCCATTTTATTTTTTTTAAATGTATCACCGGAATGGCTGGCTCGGTAAAGGAGTCAGTCATTCCAATGGTAAATTTTCAGAAAATAGTCTTCAGAAAATAGTCTTCTCTTGGCCTGATAATGGGCATTCCTCAAACATCACTGAAGAGACTGCTTTGGCCAGTTTTACCATTAAATGCTTAAGTTGACACAAGATGGGTACATATTTTATAGAACATAGGCACAATGGGTTCGGGCACACGTTCTTAATGCGCAAAGTTGCCATTTTCCTACAGTATTATTATTAGTAGTAGTATTATTATTATTATTATTATTATTATTATTATTATTATTATTATTATTATTATTATTATTATTATTATATAAAGCCAATATATAATTATATAACGTTATTGATCAATTTGGCAACACGAATAAAGACAATGGAGCTTTCCAGTTTTCAGTTTCAGTTTCAGTTTATTCGGTTCACTTGGTTTAAACAGAATTTATTATTTGTCTTAGAGGGAGGGCGATAAGACAGGTCTTATAACCGCATCTCCCATACACTTATATTAAAAAGTAAATGTCTCATGGTATAACAAGAATGAATACATACATGTACATGTTACTATACTATATCTAATTACTTGCTGACATTATATTATACAATTATACTTATGATACATAATAGTGAGTCTGATAAAAGTGCACATTCACAGGTGAATGCCGAATAACAAAACTATCTGAGCACCCCCCCCCCCCAACCACCTCCCCCACCCACCCCTTCTTGAACTATACGATTGCGGGTACATGACTAATACTTTTTTAGTAATGGCGGTATACAGTCCATAAACAATACTATAATATTAATTATGCATGCACTCTACTTCACATTGAGTTATGGTATTCGACCGATCGCGTCCGCAAAGCATCCGTCATAAGTTGGTGCCCTATGCCAATTGCTTACATATTATTAGATATGCCCCGCTCATTTCTAGCTAAGCTTCACCCACACGCCGCCCGTGTCGGGATCGATCGATCATTGAACTTCCTGACTATCAATTTCCAGAAAACTATATAGGGAAGCTGTTGAATATTTTGTAACTAATTTGACCGGCAGCAACAGCGCCCAGTCAAATTAGTTTCAAACTATTCACCAGCCTGTGTATTAACTAGAAAAGACATACAATTCGTACAACGTGTCGGACTGCTAATCGTTAAAGACGGACTAAATCGACTCATTCATGCCATAACTAATTATGACGTCATACTACACGTCACGTAGTTGATTATGACGTCATAATACGTCATATGATTAATGGATAAACTGGAAAGGTCCAATAAAATTGTTTACTTAGGGTAGACCAGATGGTATTGCCTCAAGACTGGAGAAATCGCCAGCAGTTTTAAACAGATTGTTAAATCTAGTACGATAACATCTTCTTATTATTCTGACTATTCGTTCGTTAATCTGTCTTTCTACTATAAACACATACAGAATTTTGGCGCGGTGGTGGGAGAGAAAGGCTGAATTTGATGGGTGCGAAATGGCCAAAAAGCATATTTGTTTTATCTCGCAACGCTATTCAAGACAACGTTTATTAAGAGACGAACGATCTTGCTTAGAAAATCAAATAGAGCAGTTGTCAGCTCACAAACACCGAGAACCGACATATTATGCAACTTATTAAAACAAATACAAGAAGCTTTTGGCCAGCCTTTATAAACAGCAAGCAAAGAGTGCGTGGACACGCTCACGTTTTCAATACATTAATGCATCTGTGAATTCTAAAGCTGCGATCAGGTCGAGTTACGATGACCTGCGCTGCGCTAGAGTTACTGTCGGCAACTGACTAGAAAATTTGCCCTCATGTCGCTTACGATTCGATTACTAGCAACTATCGGCAACTACTTGCTCTGCCCGTTTCCAAGTCGTACGTGCTCTCATGTCAACTGGAAACGCAGCTTAAATTAACAGGTCATGTGTTTATTTTGAAACGACATTTCATATTTGCAATATATGTTCGTTGTGCATTATCTACTTTAAAATGTGTATATGCCTATTGTATCACAAGTATCCAAGAAATTATTAGATAATCTGTTTTGCATCATGTCTCAAACACACATGTGATAAAAAAAAGGATAATTTCCTTTCCTATGGTAATTATGTATATTCCTATTGCTACTTGCTCTTTAGTAGATCATGCCTTTTGCTAATACGTAGCCTAATAATCAATGGTCATGTATAAAATATGTCAGCAAAAACACAGGAATTAAAAATAAATAGAAAAAAACGTGTACGAGACGTTCCGGAACGTTCCACAAATTGTATATAGATTTAAAATTTTAAGAGTAGGCACCCTACTGAAACAGGGCAGTGAATTGACAAATAATGATATCAAGATTTACCCATAGAATATGCCTCTGAACTTTGATCAAGCTATGTTTCTTATTAACGGAGGAGTAGCGATTAAAAAATTTAAGGGTGTGGCGCCGTATAAATAACAAGCAGGGAAGTGAATTAAAAATCGGGCTCTCTTACGGATGTGGGTATATATCCCGAGAATAGTAGTCTGAAGTTACAGCGAGATTGGGGGAACACTGAAAGAGGAGTAGTAACAAAAACAAGAACTTGACCAACCTTTAGAGATCCATTCCGGATCTAAAGGTATATGCTAAAATAGTTTGATTTTCCATACAGAGATAGTAAATATAACATTATGCGAAAAGACTTCACATTCAAACTATGTTGTCAAAAGTCAAACCTATAGTGACGTCATTGTATAGTAGAACCAGCTGATGTTACGTCATGTGATTGTGTCTTCAGATCCTTGATTGACAGATCTGATCCATGAATTATGAGACTGCTAGCTTGAATTAAATAATCTGATGGCATTGCTTTAAAGTAATTAACCCTTTAAATATGTAATTTTGTTTAATTTTTCATTTGCTGGCCATAAAAAGACGATTCTGGAAAGTTTACCACTGGAATGATTGACTCTGTCATCCCTCGGTTTCTGTGTACTGATTGGCTACAGCCGATAATTCAGTTGCCGACAATCGCAATCACGCTCATGTCGATAATAACGTGTCTGCGATTAACTGCAACCGATCGCAACCGATCGTAGAAGGAGAACATGCTCTACTCAAGCGATTTGAGATTTTTTGGACGGCGATTGACGGCGATCGACAGTAAAGTGATTGCGGGTACGCTGGGATCAAACCTGTCGGAGACTAAATCGGTCGCTGGGAGTTGCCAATAGTTGCTGGAAAATCAAGCGGCGACTAGTTGAGTCGCAGCGCAAGCTCGACCTGACCGCAGCTTTAGGTAATTTATATAATTGCGAGCCTGTATGTAATCAGTCTGGTGTTTCTCTGTTAGCAGATCCTCCACGTGTAAGTGAAATCTCAAGAACTGGAGGCCTCTATCGGTTCTATGCGTTGATATAAAATCCTAACGAAGACGTTATACAATCGTATACGTGCTTAATGAAATATTACATGAGGACCAACGTTATTGTGTCCCAGGGCGGCAGATCTCGAATAATATCAGACTGATAACAGATGCTATCGAATATTCTAACAGCATGTCTTTAGCTCTCGACGTCGTATCATTGGATGAGGAAAAAGCTTTTCATTAACGCATATGGGTATGCGTTTCCGAATGAGTGATTCCATTTGTACGTATGAGTATGCTTATGCGTATCCGAAAGTAGTGATTTTATTCAATGAATTGGACTACTACTACTACTACTACTACTACTACTACTAGCATGAATATGTTCTAAAATATTCTATCAGCCTTTCAGTCACATTCCAGCGCGCCTACTATGAATTTAACTTATATATTGAAACACATGTACAGAATAATAGTGTCGATTTAGGGAAAGCCCATGAATGACGTAATAATAACGTCATTTACAATGAATCCCACATCCGAATGCTGTCCGTATCCGAATGAAATCGCTACATGTAGCAATCGGATTCGGATACGGATAGGTTTCGCATACGCATACAGTTTCAGTTTTCTTTATTCCCCAGGCCATTTACACAGCATATGGGGTAGACATTATTATTATAAATATTTATAGTATGGCGGTAGTTATTATTATTATTATTATTATTATTATTATTATTATTATTATTATTATTATTATTATTATTATTATTATTATCGAGATTATTTCGTTATTAACTGCTGTCTTTGCGTCTTTGAAATATTTTGTTTTTGACATCGGTTTCCTTGTCGTTGTCAATATCTTTGTCGCTGTCGGTTGCATTGTCGCTTGCATCGTTGTTGTTGTGGTGGTGGTTGTGGTTGTGGTGATTGTAGCATATTGGTGCTGGAGCCGTGGTTGTTGCATTGGTCGTAGTAGAGAGTGGGTATCCGAGGTGCTCCTAATGTCGTAATTGTCGTTGTCGTAGTTGCTGTTGTTGTTGTTGTTGTTGTTGTTATTGTTGTTGTTGTTGTTGTTGTTGTTGTTGTTGTTGTTGTTGTTGTTGATGAGCCGGTCTTTCTTTTTTCTTTGAGAGCCGCAGATATTTGCATAACCTATTCAGTATTGCTTTGTTACAGATTGCAAACAGGCCTTGAGTGTTCTCTGTTGTGTTCTGCCTTACATAGTAATCAGGTATAAATTGTGTTCTTGCTGTTGTGTATTTTTCGCAACAGAAAAGAAAATGTATTTCTGTTTCTACTACGTTACACGTATTACAAAGTCGTTCCTCCCTGTCAATACCCACCCACCTTTCAGATTCTATTGCGAGTTGATGGTTATATATGGTAATATTTTTAAATAGTCTTCGAATTCAAATTTTGTTTTTATTTTTTTATAGAACGTTAGCCGTGTTGAATCATTTATGAGTTGTGTCCATTTTTCTAGGTACTGATGCTCTAAAGCATGTTTTGTTCGCTGAACTACCTGTTTTGTGTTTACAGAATGGCTCACGTTTTTCATCCATTTAATCTGAATTTGGTTTCTTGACATACAATCTAGGCACGTGAAGTAAAGCATTGAAGACAATTTCCCATATGGATATATGGAACCATCCTATCTATTCGTAATTGTAGGGGGAAAAATCGGATACTGATACGCATACGCATACGCATACGCATACGCATACGCATACGCATACGCATACGCGTTAATGGAATCCTAGCTTTAATGGAATCCTAGCTTTAGACATTAGTCTAAATGCGTTCGGCGTTGAAGAATTTTTTGTAGAAGATGTTTTCAAACGATTTATAGTGATGCGCCAAGCCTACTGAAACTGATTAACAATTCCTTGGCTATTCCATTTCCTTTTAAGCATGGTATCAGACAAGGCCTGGTGCGTCGTACTCTATATGTATTGAACCATTGGTATGCAAACTACGGCCTGAAAATGAATAAAAAGGAATACCATTGCCTGGTACTACAGATGAAAAAGTAGTTTATTCAGTCTATGTCGATGACGTCACGGCATTTGCTACACATAGCGATGGCTTTTTATCATTGGATTCATTTGGACATGATATGGAATACCATTCGGAATGGTTTAATTTGCTGAAATTCCCTGATCATATTCCCCGTTATTGTATGTCATTGAGCTGTCTTGGGAATTGCATGATGCTAATTACATTGTTTCAATACATAACAATTGTTAAAAGCGTTATGAACTATTTTTGCTCAGAGTTTATGAAGATAGTCAAAATGGACCTTTCCGGTTTTAGCTATGCCCCGCCCATCTTTAGCTAAGCTCCACACACACCTCGCTCGATCTCTGAACACCCTGACTATCAATGTCCAAAGAATTTCACAGGTAAGCCGTTGAATATTTTGAAACTAATTTGACTGGGTGCTGTTGCTGCCTAAGGCTGCAACAGCGCCCCGTCAAATTAGTTTCAAAATATTCAACAGCATGTTTATTAATTAGCAAAGAATAACAAAGACATACAATTCATACAACGTGTCGGACTGTTTGAGATTTTATGACAGTCTATATGGAACCCTTTATGACGTAATGATTGTGACGTCGTCATAGACGCGCTGAGCTGATTATGACGTCATACGAGGTCAGATGACGGATGGATACTCTATAACGGTGAATTGCCCTTTAACTTTTATCTGGGGTGGTTCTTTGGCCGCGGATATCTCACTAACACCCTCCTGCCACTGTTTTATGAATACCCTTGCAGTCGTATTGAGGGGATCGCTCATGGAAAATTATGCACGGCGCATTGAACACATGTGTGTTTGTTTTTCGTGTCGTGTACGGTCCCAACGGTAACTGTCCATACTGCGGAGAACCGGATGAGATAACGCATATCTTTGTAACATGTGCTTGTATCCAGCCATAACTTCTATCTCTTAGGCATACTTCTATCCGTGTGTTGGAAATTGATGATTTCAGACCTTAAAGATTTTATACAAGGATAACCTGTCAGCATTGCCCTTCAAAATCTGCGCGAAAAATGTGTCGCCAGCTCTTTAACCGGCTCTTGTCTAATGCTAATACATTTTTATTTGCAACTTTTTTCATACATTCCGATTAGAAACACTGCCTAAATACTACCGTAAGAGACCAAATTATTTTTAATTCTTCCAGTTATTCGCTATCAATATCATAAAATACTATATACGGTTTGCCGACTAATAAATGCAATTACGTAAAAGAAATGTATTTATGATTTTTAAAGATTTTTGGGCCGTTAATGATTTTGCATGTAGTGTCGAAGATAATGAACTTGTTTTAACGGATTTGTATAAGAGTGCAATAAAGCTGTTCTATTTGTTTTGTAGGCGAGAACATGTTACATATATACGTGATTCATAGTTTCGTATATGCATAACACCCTTTTAATATTGCAGTTAAACACACTTGTATTTTAATACCGGGTGAACAAGCAACCACTCCCTTTACGCCGCTATTGCTGTTGAGATATACTACATACTTTATTTTATTAACTTATTTATATTTGATATGTGTTCCTTTGAATAAAATACCATTAACCCTTTCACGACGAAGCCGGCCAAAACCGGCCTCTGCAGAGGTCTTGAGGAATGTCCATCCGTAGGTCAAGAGTAGACTATTTTTGAAAATTCAAAAATCGATAACCGAGCCAGTCATTCCAGTGGTAATCTTGCAAAACTAATCTCTTGGCCGGCAAATGGATATTTCAATTTTCCTTCAATGAATAACGCGCAATTACTACCGGGTGAACAAGCAACCACTCCCTTTACGCCGCTATTGTTGTTGAGATATACGAGGTTTTGTCATAACTCCCAAACATGACACGGACGGAACTACATACGTACACATCTATGGAGGGATCGGTCCAGTCTTGCACAAGAATCTGACGCCACAATTAAAGGTGCGTGTTCACACCAGAATGCTTGAAAATAAAATTGCTAAATTGTATACCTTTAGAGCCTTAAATTGTGTGCATGGACGTAATGAAACGAAATAAATCTTAGCATATGATAATTTCATTCCATATAAATTAGTATAATTTTTAATACCACGCCAACGAGAATTGGCAGGGTGGTTTCCGCACGATAACTTCACTACCGTTTAACGGATCGCTTTGAAATTCAGAAGATGATTGGACTCTGTCTGAGGAAGAAACCTATCGAAATTTAGAATGATCCGAAATCCAAATGGATGCCAGCCACTGTCGACCATCTTGAAAATTGGTTTCCGGATTATAACTCGAGTACAGTGTATCGAATTTCTTTGCTTCATAGGGTGGTTGGACTAGGTCTGGGAAAGAAACCTATGGAAATTGACGATGATCCGCAAAAAAAATGGAGATTGGATTCCGCAGGATAACTCTGTTAGTGTTTATCTGATCGCTTTGAAACTGTATAGGGTGGTTGAACTAGGTCTGGGGAATAAATGTTTCAAAATTGACGATGGTGCGACATCCAAGATGGCCACCAGCCACCAGCGGCCATCTTGAGAATTGGTTTCCGGATGATGGCTCCGTTACCGTTTAACAGATTGCTTTGAAACGTCATAGGGTGGTTGGACTACGTCGGGAGAGGAAACCTATCGAAATCGACGGTAATCCAAAATCCAAGATGGCCGCCAGCCAAGGGCGGCCATCTTGAAAATTGGTTTCTGGTCAATAACTCTATTACCGTTTATCGGATTACTTTGAAACTTTTTATGATGGTTAGACTAGGCCTGGAGAAGAACCCTATCGAAAATGACGATAATTTTAAATACAAGATGGCCGCCAGCCACTGTCCGCCATCTATAAAATTGGTTTCCTAGGGGTAACTCCAATTCTGTTCAGTGGATCGCTGTGAAACTTCATAGGTTTACTGGACAATGTCCGAGGAAGAAACCGAAATCCAAAATGGCCGCCAGTCGCATCTTAAAAATTGGTTTCCGGCCGGTAACTCCAGGACCGTTTGGTGGATCGCCTTGAAACTTCAGAGGATGCCTGGTCTGCGTCTGGGGAAGAAATCACTATTTTCTGATAGATCTCATTCAATGTTTTGTCATCATGTCGGGGTATTATGTGCCGTTTGCGGAACTCTTGTTATGTTATGGAATTAAATTAGTGACACGAGTCCCTAATTCAATTTCACAACTAGTAAATTATATTAGTTTCTTTAAAAAGAAACCACCATATGTTAAGATTTATTTCCTTTCATTACATTTAGATAACTAAAAGTATACAATTATAACAATATATTTTCACGAATCTTTGTGTGAATATGCACCTTTAAGACTATTTGCGGGCCAGGGCTAATTAGTTGAAGGACCCCTTATCGAGTCGGTCAATGAGGGACTACTACTACTACCACTACTACTACTACTACTACTACTACTACTACTACTACTACTACTACTACTACTACTACTACTACTACTACTACTACTACTACTACTACTACTACTACTTATGCTGCTGCTGCTGTTGTTGTTGTTGTTGCTCCTGCTGCTGCTACTACTACTACTACTACTACTACTACTACTACTACTACTACTACTACTACTACTACTACTACTGCTGCTACTACTACTACTACTACTACTACTACTACTACTACTACTACTACTACTACTACTAGAGCTACTGCTGCCGCTACTGTTAATTCTACTGCTACTGCCGCTACTACTACTACTACTACTACTACTACTACTCCCAGATACAATACATTCGTTACGTATGCGGTTGAATATTTTGAAACCAATCTGACTGAAATCTGGTGCTGCCTGAGGCAGAACCAGCTTTCAGTCAGATTGGTTTCAAAATATTCAACCTCCTACGTAAATCATGACTGTAAAAGTGAGATACCGCGAAGGCCGTTAGCCGTTGCCTTAATCCGCCTCTGGGCTGAAATGGGTTGCTATATTGTAGGTACGAATCAAAACAAAATAATTGGTGGAAATAAGACACTTTTGATGTACGAAAATTGTGTATCGGAGCCGACCTGTTACTTCAGTACACTAAGGTTAAATTATTGCACTAGGCCGCTGCAATGGTGTCAAAAAGCATTACACCGTAACCATTGACATGCGAATGTCGCAATACAATAAGAGCATTATAAAAGTAACATAAGTAAGCAGTTGATTATTGTGAAAATAATTGAGCTAGGACATGTAACGGCTTGTCATCGTCGTCGTAGCCGTAGTCGTCGTCCATCCGCCCATCCGCCAATCATCCGGGCGGAATGGAAGCGGCAACTTGCGTATGTTCTCTCCATACATTCTTGTTGCTCATCAGTATATGTGCGTGCGTGCGTGTGCATTCTGCGAGTTCGTCTGGGTATGTCAATGTTTTTCTAGCTCTGATTGCTTTTAACGGCGATTGTTATGTATATGACCACCATGTATCAAAGAAATTAGATTCCATTGTCATTAAATTAGATTTAAATGCAAACAGACACATGACAGTTTGATTTATCAGCGTTTCGCTGAGAAAGCAGTGTGCGTAATATTTACGGATTGTTTCCGATTTATCCATAGGTCATCCATAGGTATGCATAAACAAATATTAACGCGTAACTTCTCTCTTTGAAGTCCTCCTATAATGTATTTGTTGTGACCGTACTCCCGGGGGGGGGGGGGGGGGGGGGGCGGGGCGGGGGAGAGGGGGAGACGTACCGCGCATTTGGTGCGTTAATACTTTAACTCTCATTTCAATAGTATATTGCAGTAGTCTTAATAAATGTCAATTTGCAGACCAAGAGTATACAATTTTTGAAAATCCACAACTGAAATTACTGGCTCGATAACCGAGCCAGGCATTCCAGCGGTAAATTGTCAAATATAGTCTTCTCTTGGTCTGCAAATTGACATTTTTTTTAGAGTTTCTTGAACGAATTTAAGGCTTAAATTGTTAAGGGTCAAGTTATAATTGTGGCGCTAGTACTTTGTCTAAGGCCCGAGAACTGTCTAGACAAATGTCCTTGAAACCGGGATGCAGGGAAGTTGGTACTTCTAATTATGATGTTTAATATACATACATTTTCAATTTTACACCTGCATTCCTTAACATAATATTGTTACAATTGCATAATTTTGATACTTAAATCGTGTACCTCATTATGAACATAGCATTCGATTGTTTGATAAATTACAGATAGGCCTAACTTTGAAATTGGTCGATGGTTTCCTATGTTATTGGCATCTTCTGCTTTACATTGTGGATAATTGTTAGAATTCTTCAATATGTCCGCGAAAGTCATTGTCGTTATTCGTAAAGCTGCATATTCACAGCAAATGCTTAAAAATATAAAATTGTGTTCTTTTAGATGCTTAAATTGTGTGGCGAAATAAATCTTACACCAGGCCAGGTCCAACGAAGATGATCTGCAACTATAGAGACTTAATACACTGACAGACACCAAGTTGAGAGAAGGAGTCAAGAGAGTGAGGTTTGCAGAGTTTAAGACGTCAATCGGGTCCCCACAAGCGATCCCACTTCGTGGCGGCGGACCATGGAGGAAAAGTACAATCCTAGGCTCATTGCTCTGCAGACCTACAAACATTGATGCACGCTGCTTAATTAAGGGAAAGATAGCGTTCCCGTATTTCTGTATTTGTTGAGCAAAGGAGCCATCGACAAAAGTCTACCTTTGCACATCACAATCTGTGTATCCCTGATGCTGTGCAACTGTACCAGCTGGACATCTCTAAAGACAGCTCTAGACAAACTGGGCGCTTGCCCCGCAAACACATCTGCGCCATTACCGGACATCGATGGCCAAACAGCATAATTTCCAACCATGCACTATACAAGATGTGTAACACATCGCCGATGACTGTAAAAGTCGCCCAGCAAAAATGCTCCATGGTTGGCCATATGCTGGGGGGTACCAGAAGATGCATACGTACAGGGAGCCTTGCAATTCATATTACTGGAATCCATTACAATTAAGGCGGGGAGGTGAAGTCATTGCATACATCTGTTAGCCTCCTACGAAGTGACCTCGCTAAAACAGGATTCTGTACACTCAGATCAAAGGCAGATCTGAGGAAGCTAGAGATTCTGACCGAGGACAAGACACGGTGGTCAAAAGCGAGGGCAGCCTGATTGCAGCTGTATGATGTTTCTACTATCATAGGCGCAGCCGCAGCATACATAAATCATACATTTGATGAGTTCATTCCGTTTAAATTAATATTATGCTTAATATTAGTTGTGAAGAGAGAGAGAGAGAGAGAGAGAGAGAGAGAGAGAGAGAGAGAGAGAGAGAGAGAGAGAGAGAGAGAGAGAGAGAGAGAGAGAGAGAGAGAGAGAGAGAGATGGTAGTGCATCTGCAAATCTGACATTTAATCAAGTACAATGACTGTCGCACATCGGTCAATGTTATGCCAGTGTTGCCATTCCCGGAATCTTAAATCCATGACAAATATTACATGCTGGTGAACAATTTGAACCTAATTTGAAAAGGTGCAGCAGTAGCAGCTCTCAATCAAACTATTTTCAAAATATTCAACAGGATATTGATTGCATTGCATATGCATGCAGACGAATGCATATAGTGATCCAGTTCTAGCTATGCCCCACCCACATATAACTAAGCTCCACCCACTTTACACATGTGTTTGCACACTTTACACATTTATATAAGTTGGCCCCTGAATTACCAGAATATTAATTTCATATGTAGCAATACTGGTAGGCTGTTGAATAGTTTGAAAGTAATTTAACTGTGTGATGTTGCTGCCGATAGCAGCAACAGTTCCCAGTAAAATTAGTTTCAAAATAGTCACCAGAATATTTGGTAAATTGTAAATCCATCAAAGACAAACAATTCGTATACTTGACGTGTTCACGACTGAACTAAATACGTCATTCATTATTCATTTTGATTGCCACCTCAGTCTACATGTATCGTGGTTTGTTATGACGTCCGAGTGCTCCATTGGACAGTGGTCTAATGAACATAGAAAGGTTGTAGATGCAGACACAACGGTGTTTCCTTAAGTTGGTTCACTAACAGGATGTAATAACATAGAAATATGTCAGAAAATGGCATGTAAGCATATATATGAATATGCACACACAATGTGCAATAACAACCTCAAAGAAACGGATCAGGGAATGGAGCTTTCCCAGTTTTAGCTATTCCCCCCTCATCCCTAGTTAAGCTCCACCCACTCCTCACCCGTGTTGTTGGGAGTAATCGATCCCTGAACTCCCGGGCTATCAATTTTCCAGAAAACTATACAGGTAAGCTGTTGAATATTTTGAAACTAATTTGACTGGGTGCAATGTTGGCAGCAACAACGTCCAGTCAAATTATTTTCAAAATATTCAACAGTATCTTTAGTAAATTGTACAGACATACAATTCATACAACCTAAATCGAATCATTCATTATGTAATGATGATGATGATGTCTTCCTACACACCACTTAGTTCATTATGACGTCATATGATTGACTGAGAAAAGGGATTTATGAATTGGTAGCAGTTTTTTCCCTATTTAGTGCGTGCTACTATTATTATTAGCAAACGTTTATATTTATGTTAGATGAAACGATGGCAATATGACGTAACAATAAATAGTATGATACCGTAATTAACATAGTTCTAAATTTAAAACATCAATTGATAGAAATTGCCTATAATCGTTTATAAGGCCAAAGCTAAACTGGGTTGGTAAACTTGGCATTCGGCCTAAGTATGTTGCCTAGTCTCAAGATACAGTAGAGTTTGTAGAGTTTCTTCAGACGAAGTTTAGCTGAGAAACGTAAATATAGATAGATAGATTTATTCACACAATAGGCCATTTGACCCTTGAGTGCAAATGGTTACACATAATGTGATTTGGCGGACAAATCAACTAAGTGCATTACAATTGCAAGAACATATTCATTCTCATATTTTATATGTTATTAAATCAGTAATGTTCGCAGGCTAATTTGGTTCATATACATCTGGACCACCGCGCCAGCCGCGGATCCATCAATGAACCATGGGTCGATTTCATTAGCAGACAAAAGGGACACCTAGGTATTTGGGGCTACATTATCAAAATGCTCAGATGTGCTGTCCGCGGAAATCGACCGTAGTCCATCAACAGACCGAGGCTGGTCACACGATAGCCCGATTTGCAACTAAGATACTGATAAACGAAAACAACATCACCACACACGCGCACACGCACGCACGCACGCACAAACACACACGCGCGCACATACACACACACACACACTCTCTCTCTCTCTCTCTCTCTCTCTCTCACCCACACTCAGACAGTATAATGCCATTTCCAATATCACCACCCTTCGTTTCCAAATATGTTAAGTCGAAAGGGAAACGAAGAGCGGGATCCGGTCTAAGTATATAAATCACTCAAAGTCAACACTCGTCGCTTTCACAATTATACCTGGTTAGAACAGGCATCTGCCTTTGCGTCCAAATGATCTTGGTTTCTAAGGACGGATGGTTTGGGTGGTCGTGTGAGGTGGGAGGGGCGCATAGCCATCCACAATCACGTGGCCGGATAAAGAGATATTATGTGTTTCGTGACGTGTTTGAAGATGACTCAGCAATTAGCTATTGAGATGGTTGACCGTAATAAATTATTACCACCACCATCGTCACCGCCGCCTCCACCACAACCACCACCACCACCACCACCGCGGCCGCCGCCGCCGCCGCCGCCGCCCCCAGTTTTCAGTTTTCTTTAGTTCACTCAGGTCGTTATTAAACGGTATATGAGGGTACATAAATCGATAAACATGTGACGGTAGAGATCTGTTGTTATTGTTGTTGTTGTTTTTTTGTTGTTGTCGTTGATAACAAATTTATTGTTGTTGTTGTTGTTGTTGTAGTTGTTGTTGTTGTTGTTGTTGTTCTTGTTGATGATGATGTTGTTGTTGTTGTTGTTGTTGTTGTTGTTGTTGTTGTTGTTGTTCTGTTGCTTTTTGTTTTGAAAATCGTAAGTATTTACACATCCTGCTTAGTATCGGTCTATTACATGTTGCGAATAGACCTTTGGTTTTTTCAAATGTATTCTCCCTTATATAATAATGAGGTATATATTGGTGTCTTTCTCTCACATATTTCTGACAGTGGAAGAGAAAATGGATTTCATCTTCTATAACATTGCATATAGGCCTACTACAAAGGCGCTCATTGCGTTCTATTCCGATCCATCTCTTTGTCTCAATAGCGAGTTGGTGATTTAGCGCCCGCCCCCGCCCCCGCCCCCGCCCCCGCCCCCTCCACCACCACCACCATTATTATTATTATTATTATTATTATTATTATTATTATTATTAGCTGTTATTAATTATGCAATACAACTTTAAAAATAAATTAAAGCGGTTATAGTTGGTAGATATAAATACTTTGGGAAATATTAGGTATTCTGTATGTTTTTGTATAACGTGTTAGCGTATTATTACTGCGCGCTAAGTATTATACACGGATTTTGACACTGAGAGTCGTATTTGTCATTATTTGTTGTTTTCTCTGGAAACTAGATTGAACAATTATATTCGCAATTTAGCATAATAGGCCTATATTTACGATATCATCCAATTGGAAGGAATTTAGAATATATCTGTCTCGTCAATTCCCTGGCCATAGACAAAATACCAGCGCCACGGTCGTCGATAGTTAAAATCATCAACAGACACTCTGAGATGGCCGAACCGCGAAAAATTATACAATGTCAGTTAAAAAAAATAATTTGCGTAATCCTATTATTAACCGCGCCGCTAGACGAAATGGTTAGCGCTAGAATGGAATGCTTCCTCCTGTCTTGTTCTTGTTCTCAAAACATTTTCAATAATTTGGTTCCGCTGGGGGGAGCTTCTCCAAATGTAGGTGGAAGCATTCTCGTGAGGCCACGAATACATGTGACCGGTTTGTACTCAAAAGCTAAAACACAACAGCAACAGCTTTGGACTCTTTTGACGCGTTGGTCAATACCTCTACTTCTCCTGGAGTGATTATCTCCAAACATGGATGGAGGCTTATCAATGGGATCCAGAAGACGTGTCAATTTGGGGGTCAAATTTCAAAGATCACAACAACAGTTTCAGCAACAATTTTTCCAAAATAGACACGTTTGATCTCCGATCATCCGATTGAACAATATATCAACGATGTCTCGATCAAAACGTTAAAACTCGCTAGCAAAAGCTTTCAGCAACGTTGTTTCCAAGATATACTTTTTCGATATCACCGCAACGCGATTGCTAAATATACCACCGTCTCTGGTATCAAGAAAAGGTGTCTTCGTTATATATATACAGAACGAGTAAACAATTATAAACGGCCACTACATTGCAAATATTTAGTTTTTTATCGCAATATTTGTAGAATTTCGATTTGATATACCTGGATATTAGCTCATCTTGTGTCAACAGCGCATTAAAACTCTCAAAATAATATTTATTTCACTTAATCATTTAATTGCCAATACCTTTCAAGGAAATCTTGATTTTTGCAGCCAAAAAGAGTATTTTTGTAAATTTATAACGAAAATTTACCAAAAATAGATTTCTGTTATCCTTCAAATGGAAATTAATCAAAAGTCTAATGGTCAAGAAAATTTAAATTTCTGCTTAGCCAGTGTCCATATGCAGGTTAAGAGAAGAATATTTTTGAAAATTTACTACTGGAATGACTGACTCGGTTACCGAGCCAGTCATTCCTGTGGTAAATTTTCAAAAATATCCTTCTCTTAGCCTACAAATTGACATTTCTCAAGATCGCTACAGGGGTAATTTTTTTACCAACTTGACCATTAGAGGGTTAAGTTGACACAAGAGGGGTTAAGTGGCCGTATATATGAGAATTGATGTTAAAATGCTAGCACTGGCCATCAAAAAGCGTGTTATGGACACATTTCTGTATATTGTATATCTATCAGCGATAGCCTCTTTTTAAATTATAAAGAAATCTTACCACGAGTTATTTCCTTGTTAGGGTAGAGTCTCTGTTCACTCCCGCTTCTAAAAGTGATTTTAAATCGTCCCGTTGAATCACCGAGATCGTTGTGAGCTATTTCGAAGATAATTGTCGATTATATATAGATTTCAAATTTCTACACCTCATTTTCTTGATTTTGTCAATGTACAAATAATCGTCATATGCCGTTCTCACGGCCTGAGTGTAATAAAGAAAATACGAAAATACGATTACTAATAACAGATTGCAAGCCCAGTGGATGAGCCCCAGCAACGACCAACAGACCGTGTATCTATTAAATCAGTAACGTACAGTTAGGGAACTGACTGATTTGCTGGCACGTTGCAACATGTAGGACATGCTCTTTTGTCTTCTGAACATGATATCTTCCAGGCCATTATCGTACCATTTGATTATGACGAGACGTCACAGGTGTATTTTTACCGATGTCACTAACCTATCCCTCAAACGCTCACCATACTGCTAATCCCATTAACTCTCGCAGAACTGAAATGGCAAATGCTACGGAATATTCTGTTGGATATTTTCAACCTAATCTTTATCTGATATCACAGCATATCAGCGGCATATTCCAGTCAAATTAATTTCAAAATATCCCAAAATATATCCTGTATACCTAAGTATCTTGAAATCGGCACCGGCATTTTAATGATTAACGTTTTAACAATGATGAGATACATGTATGGGCACATTGGTTAGTCAAAACAAGTTCCTCATTGAGAATTACACAATGTAATCGCGATGATCGTATCTCTATACGCGGCGCTTGTTAGATTTATGCTGTGTCATAAATGTTCGTATATAATATATCTTTGCAAGTTCATGTTTGTTTCTGCACCGCATCCACACATTTAGACCTGTTCTGAATCGTGATTAAGTAGCACCAACCAATAACAAGCTGTAGATAGAGTCAGATTCCAAATTTGTTAACCCTTTAACACTGATAACAGCCAAAAAACGGCTTCTGTCGTTGTCTTGAGAAATGGCCATTTGCAGACCCAGAGATTATCTTTGAAAATTAAAAAAGAAGCTTTTTCTTGGCCTAAAAATGGACACACATTAAGGCTAAGAGAAGATTATTTCTTGAAAATTCGCCATTGGAATGACTGGCTCGATAACCGAGCCAGTCATTCCAGTGGTAAATTTTCAAAATTAGTCTTCTCATAGTCTGCAAATGAACATTTTCTATGAGTAGTCGTGGCATCACGGTATTCCGCCGGTTGTTGGTTCGATTCCCTGTCTATGAGAAAATTTAAATCTTCATTAACAAATCCGAGGGTTGAAAGGTTAAATTAACTGTCCGGCTGCTGAATTTCTGCAGACTACATTTCTCATGGGGTTTTGCTATGAATATGCTGAACATTTTGAAAACAATTCGACTGACAGTTGTTGGTGAATGGCCAAGCCAGAGAAAATGGACTTTAATTACAGTGTTGTTGATGAATGTCCGTTTGTAGGCTAAGAGAAGACCATTTTTTGGAAAATTCTCAACTGGAATAACTGTCTCGGTAACCGAGCCAGTCATTACAGTGGTAAATTGTCAAAAAAATACCTTTCCTTGGCTTAGAATGGACACCCATTAAGGCTAAGAGAAGACTATTTCTTTAAAATTCACCACTAGAATGACTGTCTCAGTAACCGAGCCAGTCATTGCAGAGGTAAATCTTTTTTAAAATCCGCCTTTTCTTGGCCTGAAAATTAATCAATAACTTCAATTATCTTGACTATTAACGCTGGTCAGGCCGGTCACGAACCTCCCCTGCAGTGGTCTTGATGTATGCCTTTTTTGCAGGACAACAGAAATAAAAGCTATTTTGTGAATTAGGTAATAAAATTACACAATACAAATAATCTTTATGTCTCAAATGCCCTAACCATTAAAGCGATGCTAATCCCATCTCAAATGTTGTATTGCACCGATAGAATATGGTTTATAGGTTCCATATCATTCATATCCTGTCACATTCCCTGATCTGTTTTGTAATATTGAGTACACGTTGAACAGTGATCGACACCATTTTGTCTCCTCAAGCTATAGTGTGTGATGTCATGTAAGATCCAATGCATCACATTCTTTATTATGTAATGCTAATCTCATTGAATATTTTGAAAGTAATTTGACTGGAAGTTGTTGCTGCCTATGGACGCAACAACTTCCAATCAAATTGGTTTCAAAATATTCAACAACTTACCTGTAGGATTGCTTTTATACCACAACGCCAAACTATAGCTGGCGCCTCTATGACTTAACGTATATACCGAGGCAGACACACTAGGGTTATGCGTAGGCTGACGTCACAATCAAAATACGTAATGAATGGCGCCAAGTGTACGAATTGTATGTCTTTACAATTTTATAAGCATTCTTTTTGAATATATTGAAACTAATTTGACTGGATGCTGTTGCTGCCATCGGGGTCCAACGATCCCAATATGGGAAAACCACTATGACGTCATACACATGCGATAATATATATATATATATATATATATATATATATATATATATATATATATATATATATATATATATAATTCTCTCTGTATGATTACATACTATTGGTATCCTGGTCTTCTTCTATTGTAGATCAAAGATGTTAGCTTGCACTATGACATCCATTTCATCACACGCGATTTAAGGGAAACTGCTTCCGTTGTCCCGAATGAAGGTAGAAGAGCTAGCAACCCTGTCGGCAACGATTGGCCGCTGCAGGCTAGTGCTCACGTGTGCAGCCAAAATAGCGATCCATTTCTAGCTATGCTCTGCCCAATTCAACCTAAGCATCGCCTACTTTGTACGTATGTTCGAATCAATTTATATACTTTGAGCACTGAATGACCAGAATACAAATTTTAAGGTAAGTATGCAGGAAGGCTGTTGAATATTTTGAAACTGTTTTAACTGGTGACTGTGGCTTCCTATGGCAGGAACAGTTCTCAGTAAATCTAGGTTCAAAATGTTCAACATAACTTTTATTAAATTGCCAATCCGCCAAGGGCATAGAATTCGTTGACGGACTTTCCGAGCTTCATGAAGAAGCACGTTATTATGATTGTGACGTCAGCTTACATATGACGTAATTAATTATGATACTACATACTTGGATGGAAGATTGGATTCCGATTTGATAGATTCACAATTTAATAAGCATTCTGCCGAATGTTTTGAATCTACTTTGACCTGAAGCGTTTGATGTTAAAGGCAACAACACCCCCAGTCAAATTAGTTTGTCAGAGAAAACACATTTTTGTGGCAATGCCATGGCTGTTCATTGTACACGTGTGTTCATTCCTGGTTATCTCCTAGGGAGCAACAGTTCATGGTAAGTGACTTTTAGACAGTTATCCGGACAATAGACATACATTTATCGCTATGCCACACCCAATGAACCTTTCAATTTTTTAGCCATGCCCCATCCAAGTATGGAACGATCTCTGAACCACCTGACTATCAATTTCCAGAAAACTATACAGGTAAGCTGCTGAATATTTTGAAACTAATTTGACCGGATGCTGTAACTGTTGTTGCCGCACCCCCCCCCCCCCCCCCCCCCCCCCCCCCGTCAAATTAGTTTCAAAATATTCAACAGCATGCTTATTAAATACTATTCATACAACGTGTCGGACTACTAAGAGTTAAAGACAGGCCTTATATAACCATCCATGACGTAATGATTATGATGTCATCGTACACGCCGCTTAGCTGATTATGCCGTCATATGACGTCATTACTCTGGAAAGATTCATTCTCGCTAAGTTCCATCCACTTGTTACGCGTGTTAGAATCGATTTGAAACTTTAAAATACAAAATTCCATTATTTATATTATTTGTTTCAATGATCTAGATACAGGTGGACACGGACTCGGGCGGAACCTTGTTCGGATTGCCAGGGCATCGGTCTAGATTCATGCATCGATAGACAAAGGTGTGGTTTCGAGCTATGCCACGCCCGTTTCTAACTAAGCTCCGCCCACTGTACATCAGGATGACTCTTCCATCAAAACCATAGTCAAAATCGGATAGACATTTTGCCCTCAATAGGCATACACGGCGGGAAGAGGCTGTGTCACAACCTATCTCGCCACAGAAGTGGAGTCTGCGTGATGGCTTAGTCTTGTTGATGGCATAACAAGATGGCCGGTCAATACGTTAGCGGCGTATTCACGGCACGAAGCTAACCTTCTGCTTTTAGATTGCAAGTACATAGAGGCAATATATTATTAAAAGTACTATCTACTATCCATTATAGATGATTATATGTGCGTGACTAATATTACAAAGGCGCAAGGAGGCAATACAAAATCGAAAGCAGCATCTCTTGAATAAGATTATCGGCGAATAATTAATTGCAATTTCTTTCGTATGTTCCAATGATCACGTATAAGATAACTCACCATGTAATTTTGCGTTTATATTAATGCCTACCTGCATGCCTGCCTGTAGAGGTATAAAGTATGAAACAACTGGCCACCTTGATTACAAAGAATATTTTACGCCCACAGATTCGCATCAATTACTGCACAAGAAATCTTTCCACCCGCCTCATTCCTTTAAAGGAATTGTAAAATCACAAATCATCCGTTTTCATCGGACCTCGAGTGATGAAAAAACTTTGAATCGCATGCTCTCTCTTGTTCAAGGCACTAAAACCGAGAGGGTATCATCTAGATTTTTGCGCAGAATTAAATCTGAACCTGTACAAGATTTGCAAACTATCCCTGAAAATGCTGCAGATCACAGGCCTACCAAGATTCGTAGCAATCGTCCAATTACAGGCGTTGGCGAATCTCGGAAATATTGAAAGAAAAGGTGTAAATTAGACCTACTTCTTCCAAATCAAAAGACATTTAAGAGCTTTCAGAACAAAAACAAATTTCAACTTCATTCTAATTTAGATTGCGATTCCGAAAACGTGATTTATTTAATATCTTGCAAATTATGCCAAAAAAGTATGTCGGTGAAACTATATGCCCAGTGAGATGGCGAGCGACTGGACACCTTTACGATATTAGGCTTGAAGAAGACACTCATGTCGCTGAACACTTTAATCTGCCTGGTCATTCAGTCGCTCGGGACTTCGAAATTTTACCTATTGAACAACCATCTCTCTCTCTCTCTCTAATGCTGCTGAAGAAACTTATAAACAAAGGAAACTTAGCGAATCATTTTGGATTAGGCAATAAGAAACAAAATGGCCGAAGGGCATAAATGTGGACCCAGGTCTTGCTGATCAGCGTGAAATAATTCCATTCATTCTGACATACAATCGAAAAAATGTTGAAATTTCCGAAATTTTGAAAGATGGATATCATAAACTACGGGATATTTTAAGACAACCTCTCAACTTGCGTCCAGTAATAGCATTTAAAAAAATCCGAATCTACGTGATATATTGGTAAAATCAAATTTAACCGGACAAACATTGTTTAAGGTTGTCGAACATTTTAAAGGCCATAACGCCTCTATAAAGCAAAAATAACAAATCTCAAGTAATAAAATACATACATTTTTTTTTTCAATTTCTTTGAAAATTCTGAGCCAGAGCGTTAACCATATTAATGCCTGCCAGCCAGTGCCAGACCTATAATTTTATCGACTTAGTAACCCCCTAATTATGTGCACCTATCTATACCGTCGGGAAAATCTGTCATTCCACTCATCCGTCAATGTCCTGTCAAATTGTTGTTTTGTAGATTGGGGGATGGATGAATGGATAGATCAATGGATGCGTGCGTGCGTGCGTGCGTGCGTGCGTGCGTGCGTGCGTGCGTGCGTGCGTGCGTGCGTGCGTGCGTGCGTGCGTGCGTGCGTACGTGCGTGCGTGCGTGCGTGCGTGCGTGCGTGCGTGCGTGCGTGCGTGCGTGCGTTCGTGCGTTCGTGCGTTCGGGCGTTCGGGCGTTCGTGCGTGCGTGCGTGCGTTCGTTCGTTCGTTCGTTCGTTCGTTCGTTCGTTCGTTCGTTCGTTCGTTCGTTCGTTCGTTCGTTCGTTCGTTCGTTCGTTCGTTCGTTCGTTCGTTCGTTCGTTCGTTCGTTCGTTCGTTCGTTCGTTCGTTCGTTCGTTCGTTCCTTCGTTCGTTCGTTCGTTCGTTCGTTCGTTCGTGCGTGCGTGCGGTTATGCGTGCGTGCGTGCGTGCGTGCGTGACGGTGCGTGCGTGCGTGCGTGTGTGCGTGACGGTGGGTGGGTGGGTGGGTGGGTGGGTTGGTGGGTGGGTGGGTGGTGTGCGTGTGCGGGTGCGCGGGTGCGCGGGTGCGCGTGTGTGTGTGTGTATGTGAGTGTGTGTGTGTGTGTGTGTGTGTGTGTGTGTGTGTGTGTTTGTGTGTGTGTGTGTGTGTGTGTGTGTGTGTCTGTGTGTGTGTGTGTGTGTGTGTGTGTGTGTGTGTGTGTGTGTGTGTGTGTGTGTGTGTGTGTGTGTGTGTGTGTGTGTGTGTCTATACGCGCGTGCCCGTGTGTGTGTCCGTGTGCATGCACGTGTGTGTGTGAGTCTGTAATACATATGTTTTCCTAGTTATCCACCAATAATAACCGTACCACTGTACACACAAGGACCGGTGGCCTATTACAGAAATAAATTACATATCATAGGTGTGTCCAGGAATTTAGACTCCTTTACAACTGAGCTAATTGCCGTTTCAAGACTGACTAGTTGAACCCCGCGTATACCGCATCCTCCGAATCTCGATTTGAACTGTACAGGTAAACTGTTCAATATTTTAAAACCAATGTGACAGAAACATGTTGCTGCTATTGGCAGTAACAGCTTCCAGTCACATTACCTTCATAATATTCAACAGAGTTTGAAAATTTGAATTTTTCAATGATGTTTCGTATTTGTCCTTTCGGGGTCAAAGGGTTACGTAAGATATGTATCGATTGCGATCGATTTATTAATGAATGATTTTTCTGAGAATTACGTTTTGTTGACATTAATTATGTCCTAGCAACGCTGTACAATAGATGAGACAACACAGTTATTGTTACAATGCACTACTTTTAACTACTTAAAGACCACCTTTGTCACGAAAGGAAGTATATCTGCTTACTGAATGTCTTTTTTCAGGCAAAGAGAAAAGACACTTTTTGAAAATTTACCACTGGAATTGCTGGCTCGGTTATATCGAGCCAGTCTTTCCGCAGTAAAATTTCAAATATACCCTTCGTTTTCCCAGCGAATGGGCATCCCTCAACACCAATGCGGAGTCCGGTCTTAGCCGTCTTAGTCGTGAAACGGTTAAACCTATCTATAACGACCCCCTGATTTTGGTGCTCAGCAGATGACGATTCTCTAAGATTGTTCTTCCAAAGTTAATCAAACTTAAATAAACACCATTTTCTGACGTGAGATGCCATTTCGAACATCTACACGCTCGAATCAAAAGGAGAACAATTTTAGCCACAATTTTATACTTTCTCGTCAATGTGGACGCTTCAAAAAGAGATACACGTATATTTTCGACATTTCTACGTTATGCTGAGTCAAGTGATTTACATAGGCCTACGCGAAGATATTATAGTCATTGTATAGGAATATTAAGTGCGTGTTTTCTAAGAAATGACATTTTATCTCGGCATCTCAGTTACCTATTCCATGTGATCGAAACGCGTTAAACCCTTTTATGACAAAGCCGGTCACAACCGGCCTATGCAGTTGTCTTGAAGAATGCCCATTTGCAGGACAAGAATAGAGTATCTTTCGAAAATTTACCACTGGAATGACTGGCTCGTAATCGAGCCAGCCATTCCAGTGGTAAATTTTCAGAAATAGTCTTCGCTTGGCCTGGACATATTATAAGGACAATATTTTTATTTTCTTGAAATGGCTGGTCATTAAACGTGGGCGTATAAGATTAGTTGAGAGGTTCTGCTGGCCTAAGTAAGAATGATATTAGTCACGTGGTACATATATATCGCGCTACTATGGACGTTGTCATTAGAAAATTGGTGCATGTGTATGTCCAAATAAAGTGGTTTTAAAATTAGGTTTGTTTTTTAGATATGGCTGAGAAAATTGAAATTTTCTTGAATAAATTTAAGGGTTAAAAGTTAATATTTAGTGGTTACCTTAGTTACGTAATGCCGACCTGATGGGTGTGTGTGCGTGCGTGCGTGCGTTGATGGGGTTGGTGGGGGGAGGCAGTAGGGGGTGGGGGATGGGGTGTGAACTATGCTCATAAATGATAGGGCATGTATGTGTCAAATCTCGCTTATTCTAACACATTATGAATCGCAAATAAGTTACCACTAAATACAAGTGCCATATGGCTTTCGTGGGGGTGTGGGGGAGGGGGTGAGGATTAGGGACGTATTACCCATTAGGCTACTTAGGCTATAGCATAGAGCCTCGCTTTAAACCTCAAAACACAAAAAACATTTTAAGGGGTTATTATATAGGCTACGTAACGGGAGACAAGCTCGGTACTATCTACACTACAGTGATACAGTCGTCGTGGTTAATGTCCATTTGCAGTCCAAGCGAAGAGTATTTTTGAAAATTTACTACTGGAATGGCTGGCTCGACAACCGTGCCAGTCATTCCAGTCGGAAATTTTCAAAAATAATCTTATCTTCGCGAGCAAATGGGCATTAGCTATGCAAACACGTGAATCGTATTGTCCATTTGGTCCCACGTTGATGGTTAAGGGAATTTTACACTGGTACGGAGGAATTACTCATTTGCAGGACGACAGAATGCTATTTTCGTAAATTACACTGGTAAATTTACAAAAATCGTTTTCTATTAGCCTTCAAAAATTAGAATTCCCTTGAAAAATATTGACCATTAATAATTAACGGTGCTTATTCACACAATAATGCATGAACATAAAATTGTTGCAATTGTATACTTTTAGAGGCTTACATTGTTTGCCTGGACGTGATGAAACGAAATTTAATCTTAGCATATGATGATTTCGTGACGTATAAATTAATATCATTTTTAAGGTGTGAAATTGAAATAGAGGCACGAGTCCCTAATTCAAATTTATATGTCAATAAATTATATTAATTTATACTTAACGAAATCATCATATGTTAATATTTATTTTGTTTCATTACATCTAGGCCCACGGTGTAAGCCTCTGAAAGTACACAATTTAAACAATTTGATTTTCAGTCATTTTGCTGTGAATATGCACCTTTAATGAAATTATGCCAAATAAGCCTGAAATTGCATCTCAGAGCATCTAGAGTTAAAAGTCGAACACTGGAATTCAATAAGGAGGTTTAAACCTGGTTTAGTCTAAATACCGAAGTATGGGCACCCTTCAGAGGTGGGACCGTCAAGGACCGTCTTTGATGCCCTATACCCTTAGAAGGAATGCCCATGTTTTGAGGGCTATCGCGCTATCTATCTATCTATCTTTCTATAGATAGATAGATAGATAGATAGATAGATAGATAGATAGATAGATAGATAGATAGATAGATAGATGGATGGATGGATGGGTGGGTGGGTGGGTGGGTGGGTGAGTGGGTGGGTGGATGAGTGGGTGGATGGGTGGATGGGTGGATGGGTGGATCGGTGGATGGGTTGGTGGGTGGATGGGTTGGTGGGTGGATGGATGGATGGATGGATGGACGGACGGACGGACGGACGGACGGACACACGGATGGACAGACGGACGGACAGACGGATGGATGGATGGATGGATGGATGGATGGATGGATGGATGGATGGATGGATGGATGGATGGATGGATGGATGGATGGATAGATGGATAGATAGATAGATAGATAGATAGATAGATAGATAGATAGATAGATAGATAGATGGATGGATGGATGGGTGGGTGGGTGGGTGGGTGGGTGGGTGGGTGGGTGGGTGGGTGAGTGGGTGGGTGGATGGGTGGGTGGATGGGTGGATGGGTGGATCGGTGGATGGGTTGGTGGGTGGATGGGTTGGTGGGTGGATGGATGGATGGATGGACGGACGGACGGACGGACGGACGGACACACGGATGGACAGACGGACGGACAGACGGATGGATGGATGGATGGATGGATGGATGGATGGATGGATGGATGGATGGATGGATGGATGGATGGATGGATGGATGGATAGATGGATAGATAGATAGATAGATAGATAGATAGATAGATAGATAGATAGATAGATATATAGATAGATAGCCCCCAAAGATAGATAGCCCCCAACATATGGGCATTCCTTCTAAGGGTATAGGGCATCAAAGACGGTCATTGACGGTCCCACCTCTGAAGGGTGCCCATACTTCGGTATTTAGACCACACACCCCCAATGGTCCGTGGGTTGCGTATCAGCTAATACAATGTGGGGGTTATCGCCCTGTCTATAATACCACCCTTAAAATTACTTTGTGATTTGTTACCAGGTTTATGCTAAACCGCGTTTAAACCTCCTTATTGAATTCCGGGCTTAGGGTTTCCAGCCTAGGGCATCACACAGGCTTAAGCTGGCACAAGGGTGGGGTGAGTTTGGGTGGATAGATAGGCATCGGCTGAGGGTGGGAGTGTGGCAGCCGCACATGTATATGACTACTAGCCTTAACGATCCGCATTATTCTGCTCACCAGGGGAATGGTCGCTCCTGCAGATGCGAATTTATTATATATGTTGTCAGTTTCAGAACTGCAGCACATATCAATGCCTGGGTAGATGGAACTATTACTCATGAGCCAATAGTCACCGTGGGTCATCTACGCCAACGCTCCCAGACTATATCAATAGGAAATTTGAAATGTCTTCTTCGGGAACCAGTGGACCGATTTTAACCAAATTGGGAAGCATAGATCTTTGGAACATAAGGGTCGAACTTCGTTCAAAGTAATCTGATCGGCAAATTTGTCTTGTGACCATTCCGAACTTTGGCCGATTTTTTTAACCGTCTTTAAGAATCTTCTCATAAACGGCTTTCAGCATTGACTCCAAGCTCAGATAATATCATATGGAGCACCCGCTGGAACTTGACGGTCCAAATGCGTTGGCGATCAACTTGGATGACCTGGTTTTCACAAAAAATTACTTCTCCCGAACCGCTGAAAGGATTGGGCTGAAATGTGGGAAATATGATTTGGGATTAAGAGCCATCCAAGTTTGTTCAAGTGACGTCAGTACATTAAAAAGATGGCCACCACCTGCCAATCAGAGTTCAGTGTACGGTGGCCATATTTATTTTGTTTGGATTTTGAAGCCCATATTGGTTTTAAATAGGTTTTCTGATATGGTCATTTCAAGTTTTCCACTTTCGAAACTGTCAGATAAATTGGTTGGTGGCCGTTTCTGATGTTTACTGCCAAATATTCCCATAGTACAACAATAGGAAAATGAAAATCTCTTCTTGACAACCAGTGTACCGATTTTAACCACATTTTGTATGGCATATCATTGTGCTTATTGCAGTTCTGTTCACTTATAGGCCGTGCCCTTTCTAGTTGGCATGCATTTGTTCCAGGTGAGTAATACAGGACCATTGGGTCTCTTGTTCTTTAATTATATTACATAAATTTCTTATTTATTCTAAACATCGTGTAATAACTTGAAATTAAGCTATGCTATAAAATTGCTTTAGATAGGTTTAGAACATGTATTCAACATGTTTACACAGGTATCGTGACATATAAGATTACGGTTAAACTGGATAGAAGGAAATAGATAGAGAGTACAACAGAGTGTGAGATAGACAAACAGACTGAGATAGAGAGATACATAGTTAGAGCAGTACATTGAGAGAGTAATATTATAGGCAGTCAGTGTAGTCAATTTCAAAGTTTAGTCTAGCCATCAGTCAATAAGTTTGGGGCTATACAAGCAGTTCCTATCATTTAAAAACAGGTCTTTTTATTGAGTGGTGATATTATCAATTAGTATTGTCGTATCATCGTACACGTCCTGATGTGTAACGGAGCTATAGCCACGGCTAATACCGCCAGTGTTTCCGTTGATACGTGACGAATAGCGTTGTTACGCAGTTAGCATAAAAGAGAAATATATTTTACGCTTTAGTAGTAGGGTCGGGGTCAAAATGATACCACCTCCATCAACTGCCTTCCGTTCAGCGATCCGTGGCCCCCACCGCCCTCTCAATCCCTGGGGCATAGGGTGTTGAGATGGGGGCCACCACAGATCGGCAAACGGCTGCCATGGAGGTAATATCACTACTACTACCAGGGTCTGAACGCCCATTTAGAGACAAGCCTCCACAGTGATATGCACCACTGATCGCCATCAACCACAGGGCCGGCCTCTCTCTCTCGCTCTCTCTCTCTCTCTCTCTCTCTCTCTCTCTCTCTCTCTCGCTCTCTCTCTATTCTGTGTAGGCTCAGACAAACAGGTAGTCTCTGCCAGAGTCGCATCGGGCACCGCCTTGTGATAAACCCCACACCCATCTGAACGCCCATTTAGAGACAAGCATCCACTATCACATCGACACGACCGATCCCCACAGGTACTGATCGCCAGCACCACACATAATAGGGTCTGAACGTCCAGACAGGCATCCACATGGATATACACCACCCACAGGTACTGATCGCCAGCACCACCCATAATAGGGTCTGAACGCCCAGACAGGCATTCACAGAGATATACACCATCTACAGGTACTTATCGCCAGCACCACACATAATAGGGTCTGAACCCCCAGATAGGCATCCACAGGGATATTCACCACCCACATGTACTGATCGCCACACATAATAGTGTCTGAACGCCCAGACAGGCATCCACAGGGATATACACCACCCACAGGTACTGATCGCCACACATCATAGGGTCTGAACGCCCAGACAGGCATCTACAGGGATATACACCACCCACAGGTACTGATCGCCACACATAATAGGGTCTGAACCCCCATTTAGAGGCAGGCATCCACAGGGATATACACCACCCACAGGTACTGATCGCCAGCACCACACATAATAGGGTCTGAACGCCCAGACAGCCATCCACAGGGATATACACCACCCAGAGGTACTGATCACCACACATAATAGGGTCTCAACGCCCATTTAGAGACAGGCATCCACAGGGCTATAACCATGAGTACTGTTGCACAGCTTCGCGCTATTGCAAAGCAATTCAGCCTTAGAGGCTCTAAGGTCAAGAAAGCCGACTTGCTCCAGATGATCGGACAGGTCCGTGCCCAGGAGTGGCAGAAGCGACTCTCCTGAGCAATGATGACGGGAAGATTTCCAGCGCTTACCAAAGATGATCCTTGGAATCCCCACAAGAAAGCGCAGCAGATATGTGAGCTTCGTCAGTTGGACGAGGAGGTGACTGCTAGCTTGCGAGCCAAGACTGTAGCAAGGCGTATGGCGGACCATCCACAGGAGCGCTTAACTCTCCTACGCAGGATCACTAAGCGAGTGATAGATCATGTAGGCCACGATCGTGTAGATCCCGTTGGGGATGATTTAGCAGTGGGACAGCGTAAGCGAGTGATGAGGGGGTCGAGGTCTGAACCCTTAGCCCGGAGCATAAGGCGAGAAGGCGAACACATTCTCGACCAGCGTCTCGGCAAAAGGGAGACAAAGGATAGAGGACGCTGGTCAGTAAGCTGGACATTCTTCAGATGTCTAGAAGGAGACCTCACAGGCCAGATCATGCAAAAGAACCAGCAGACTGTCCAGAACGCCTTCTACCACTGCTACACCCTTACCTATCGCATCCATCAAATCGAGGACGGTAGGGTGATGCTCTTCCACAAGAATGGTCCAGGGAGCCCATGGCTGAACACGATAGGAGCAGCTCAGGACTGGGTGGCAGCAAGAGAGCAAGCCCGCCTCGACACAGACAATATCGATCAATCCAACACCAAGTGGGCTTTCGTTCGATCAATCAACGTTGAGAAGAGGGCTGACATCGACCACCAAATTCTGCTTGGGACAGGACCCTCCCAGACTGGCTATGACAGAAGAAGAGTATGACTGCACTCGACACCTACAGGGAAAACATGTGTCTCTGGAGATGTCTAGCAGTCCACCGAGTCCACTGATGAGCGAGAGCTGATAGAAGTATAGCTCCTACATGAGAACTTGCCACACAGTTCTACGGCAAGACAGTGACAGGAGCTGATGTCCGCAAGACCTTGCTGGATCAGCTGGACAAGGTAGAGTTCTTTGCCAAGATCGGGATTCGCATGTATGAACCAACTGAAGAGGGTACCTGGCACTTGATCAGACCAGCGGCTCACTACATCAATAACATCTCCAAGTTGGCACATACACTAGTCTGCAGTCACTGTCAGCAGAGGTTTACAAAGGCATGCCATCTTCAATGCCACGCGCTCACTGTACAGGCGGCAAAACAACAATCATGTGCCCTGGCGAGAAGGTTGAGGTGCCACAGTCTGCATATGAGAAAGCCTTCTATCTGCCCCAACCATCCAGTTCAGTGGCTACTCGTTGGATCGAGTATGAGTCGAGAAACCGAGGCGTACACATACACCATGTAGAGTGTGGGCATGGTGGCGAGCGTTGGATCAAGGGCGCTCCCGTAGATGGTTATGATCTAACCACCAAAAACGTTTACCAGTTCCATGGCTGTCACTGGCATGGGTGTCCACAACACCAGTGAGGTGAGGATGCCGAACAAAGATACCGAAAGACAGTCCTGAGAGAGGAGAAGATGAGAGTCTCTGGATGCATGCTTGTGGTACCGTGGGAGTGCTGTATAAAACGCTGCCCAAGTGTCCCTAAACGAGTTTGGACTGTCCCATACCCACACTTCATAGATTACGACTTCGAAGCACTCCTAGATGGTATCAAGACTCATCCTACGGAGACTCTCACGATCGAGAGTACTCACATACCTATCTCTGTGTCAGTTGGCTGCGCCTTAGATGGTGCCACAAGTGAGCCCACTCACCTCTGCAATCCTGACCCCAAAGAACTGATTAGAGAGTTCATGCTGGTGATCCAATGGCGAGCATCTCTAATCCGGACAAGGGTTAGGGCACAGTACATACCGACAGACCTGGACAAGCTCCCAAAGCAGCAGCAGTGACTGATCAACAAGTGGTGTGACCAAGTGCCTGTACTGGTGTTCAACTCTGGGCTGTATGACCTGAACCTCATCAAGAAGTACTTTGTCCATGAGCTGATTGATAGTACAGGTACAGTGAAAGTCGCCAAGAAGGCTGGTCAGACCATGTTCGTCATAACACCTGAGCTGCGGTTTCTCGATGTGCTGAACTACCTCTGCTCAGGAGTCTTGTACGAGGTATGGGTCAAAGCTTACGGGTGTACACAACAGACGAGCTGGCTCCCACATGAATGGTTTGACACACATGAGAAGCTCAACTATCCAGGGCTTCCTGACTACACAGCATGGACATCTAAGCTCAAGGGGGATACCTCTTGACGCGATCAGAGTGGGAACAGTGTAACAAGACATTCAGCGAGCATGGAATGCGATACTACAACAACGGGGCGTCAGTCCATTCATCGAAGCCCTAGAGTGGATGCGGAAGTTCCACACAGAATGAGAAATAGACATCCTAAAAGATGCAGTGTCTCTCTCAGGTGTGTCACTGCAGTACCTCCTATGTGGAACCACTCAGCACATGCCAGATGTTAGCTTCTATTC
Organism: Chaetoderma sp. LZ-2023a; assembly: GCA_034401795.1. Classification (NCBI taxonomy): domain Eukaryota; kingdom Metazoa; phylum Mollusca; class Caudofoveata; order Chaetodermatida; family Chaetodermatidae; genus Chaetoderma; species Chaetoderma sp. LZ-2023a. The sequence goes on along the minus strand of CM067364.1, from coordinate 36,547,691 downwards.
TCCGGGCAAGAAAGCCTATGAGATGCTGAAGGGTGCTGTTGTTGGAGGTCCCAGCATCGTGTTCACAAGCTACCACGAGGCCTGTGTGACTCGAATCCGTCAGCGGGAGCATGTCTACCAACGTCTACTCGGCTGCGACGCAAATGCTCTGTACCTGTCAACGATGGCCAAAGAGATGCCATGTGGTAAGGAGGCAGTGTGCCATTGGTACGGTGACAGTGGGGTAGCTAGGTTTAAGGATGCTCTCCTAGCAGACAGCTGGTTTGGGTTTGCTGAGGTGGATATAGAAGTCCCCAAGGCTCTGTGGACAACGTTCTAGGAAATACCTCCTCTCTTCTATAACCGCGAGATCCCGGTAGAGGCAATCTCGTCTAAGATACTGGCATATCTAGGGCGAACAGGGAGGAAGTGGCCCACCACCCACAAGCTGGTCGGTGCCCACTCTGGCAAGAAGCGGCTGCTGTATGCCCCGACACTCAAGTGGTATATAACCCATGGCCTGGAGATCACTGCTGTATACGGCACCATAGACTATGAGGCCAAGTGCCCATTCGAGTTGTTCGTGGAGAATGTTATGGAGGCCCGCCGTTCGGGAGATGTAGATAAGAGCAAAGCGCTCTTGGCAGATCTTTTCAAACTCCTTGCCAGCAGTGCCTACGGGAAGCTCATCGAGGCCCTAAAACGCCATTGCAACACCAGCTTCACAAAGGATGAAAGCGTAAAGGACAAGGCCCTGCGTAGTGCATTGGTTCGAAGATCTCGAGGAGATCGGTGAGTCATACGAGCTCCAGAGTCACAAGCTGAGAATCACTATTCGAAGGCCGTTCCAGTGGGGGATAGCCGTTTATGAGCTCACGAAGCTGCGAATGCTGGAGTTCTACTACGACTTCCTCGATCGCTACATAGCTCGTGGCAGCTTTGAGTACCTGCAGATGGACACTGACTCTGCGTATATCGCTATATCAGGCTCCAACCTCGACGACGTCATTCATCCTGAGATGCGAGCAGAGTACCAGGCTCATAAGCGGGACTCCCTAGCTTGGAACAAATGGTCTGGACGGACTCTGGGACTGTTCAAGCTCGAGTTCGAAGGCTCTCGTGGCATCGCTCTCTGCTCCAAATGCTACTACATGGAGAGCGCAGCAGCAAGTAAGTGCTCGGCTAAGGGAATGTCAAAGCGGCAGAATTAGGTCTCTTTGCAGAGGTTCTACAGCACCCTACATGGCGGGGTGGACAGAGCTAAAAACCGAGGCCTACGCATGCGCAACCAGGGTAAGGTGGCGTATGCACAGGAAAAACTCGGACTCTCCGCTTACTATGATAAGTGCCATGTGCTGCCAGATGGGGTCCATACCGAGCCCATCGAGTATCATTTTAGCACCCTAGGGGGTGGTAGCTGTGTGTCTGCAGGGACTAGCTGAAGCTCTTCTACGACAATTGGGCGCCTAGGCACTCCATGCTGGCGTGCCAGGTAGTACAGTGCAGGCCGCCCCTCCGCCTCCACATACCTGTCAAGCCTGTGAACATCTGTTGACCAGTTATGATCTGTTGGACGCCATCGACCACCTTCCAGCTCGCCAGGCTCATACAGGTACCGAACCAGAGCTTCAGGTGGTAGGCATTCCTCTCCCTTGTTCGCCCCTCTAGAGCTGTGGCCATCAACGTGTCTGATAGCCTCTAGCGACTTCTTCCCGATTAGCCAAGTAACCTCGGCATTGGATCTCTCCACCACAGCAGGCAGTCCTCTCCTCACCCATACTCTAGAACGTTCACTTGGCGCAGCCATTTCCTGGGTGTATTGGTGTGGGAACAGTCTCTCTGCCAGTGTCCGATTCCACTGCTCAACGATAGCCTGGACACGGTTATGCCCTACCTCGCCTCGCCTAACTGCCACACCATGTTTCTACGTGAGGGCTGCAGTCTCCCCTTTGAACTCCTTACCCTTATCCACCTGCAACAATTCCGGCCACTGGAGGGGATTTTCCGATGCCTCGTAGACACCCTGGAATGCCTGGGCCATCTGGCCAGCTGACTTGTCTGTGAGCTGTACTGCCACCTTGTACCTGCTGGCCACAATACGTGTAGGTCTTACGACCAACCGTGTCATGGGGAAGGAATAGAACATCTGCCTGGTGAACTCTGTTCAGGACAGTTTCCTTGACTTGTCTTATTGTGCTCCCACATAGACTAAAATAAAATTAAAATAAAATAAACTTTGCTTAAATCAAATGGGCATGCCTGATGTGCCGTGGACGAGGTCTGTATATCTGCCACATCGCCTGGCGGCTGAGCCACTGTCTAACTGTCTCCAATGTAAAGTTGTAGCCATTGCGACATGCAGCCTCGAATAGTTGAGGGGGCTCACGGTAATATCCACCAGGCTGATAGTAGAGTTCCTCAAGAAAGGCGGTACTCCTGGATTTCATCACTGACGTCCACTCCCGTCCTGTCACGCATGGCCTGGGTGATTTTATCACTGATGTCCACTCCCGTCCTGTCACGCACAGCCTGGCCAAACTCTAAACAGATGAACAGACACCCGTCATTCATTCGACTATCACTGAAGACCTCCTCAAACACCTCCGTACACCGGCACCTAGTCTCTGCTGGATCCTCACTGAATGGTAGTTTATCGATTAACCCTCAGAAGTTACAGCGTCTAGTCTCTGCTGGATCCTCACTGAACGGTTGTTTATTAATTAACCCTTGGAAGTTAAGGGACTTGACCAGGGCATACAGAGACGCCATCTTTATATAGTACGGCTTAAATGTTCGGCGGCCCAGATGGCCACGAGCGCTATGGCAATGTACGGTAGCGAAGGGCCTGTGACTCTGAAGAACGTACCTACTCCTGAGGCCATGGCTGGTATGGCTTCAGAAATCTTCTCCACACCATGGAGAGCATTGTTGGTGATCTTGCGGACCGTCTCGTCAGCCTTCATTGTGAACAGAACGATCAGAGCCCCAACTGCTGCCAGTGGACCAATTGAACCTTTTATGTAAGTGCGATAGGTTCCTTTCGCTCTGTGTACTAGCTTGCGGGATTCAGGCTCTACATCATCATACTCACAACCGACATCGTAGTCGTCTGCATCATAATCCTCCTCATCATAGTCCTCCTCATAGTCCTCGTCATCTATATCCTCGACTGGATCAGCCTCTGGTTCATATATCGCTCTGGGGATCCGTCGCTGTGGCAGCTATATAGTAGCTTTAAACTGTAGTCTATAGCATGGCATCCACAATCTTGAATGCAGGCGTGTTTGCCTTAGCAAACTGGGGACTCAGCTTCGCTGACAAGAAGGCGGCAGTGTGAGTGTCATAACCAGGCGATGGAGAAGCTGTCTAAGAAGAAGTTTGAGTGCAGCAAAGTACAAAAGAACTCCTGACTCAAATACTCTACCGGAAGTTTGACAGCACCCAAAGCAAGACACTCGGCCTACCACATGTGTCCCAAACCAACGGTCCTGTTATTCTAGCCCTCCAAAGGGCGAGGGTCGACCCCAAAGATCTACTAATGGTCGCGAAGTGGGCTGCTGTATTTAGCCTCCACAGCCACGAAGAGTGCGAGATGCTGGATAGACTCCAGTTTGAATCAAATAACTACTTCAGGGAGGAGGTCAGTGCCGCTGTAGCAGAGAGCCATGCCACCGGTCATGCTGAAGGTACTCAGGAGGGGGGGTCACTGTTGGCCACAAGGAGGCTGTTGAGCACATCTTCAACGAAAAAGGGCGTAAGAAATTGTACAGTGATCTGGAAGCCTTATTGGAATTCCTTGAAAAAGAACTGGACTTCCTGAACTACCTCATGAAACGCCCTGCTAGCAAGTACACTGCTAGTCACGGGCTCACATGGGAAATGTGGGTTTTCCATGAGATGCACCAGATGAACAAAATCCCAGAGAAGGACCCTCAGTGGGAAGAGTTTCAGCGAAAGTATCATCTTAAGGAGAAGCTGCAGGAGCAGTTATTTCGTCAGAAGCTACTTCGTCAGAAGAAGAAGAAGTCACAGGCTTCTGCCAAAACTGCTGAAGTAGCTTCTGATGAAGAAGCTTCTGACGAAGTAGCTTCTGCCAAAACTGCCGAAGAAGCTTCTGATGAAGTAGCTTCTGATGAAGGTCCTCAAGCATCTGCTGAAGTAGCAGAGACTGTGGACGAAGTTCCTCAGCCTTCTGATGAATGAAAAAAAGTTGCAGCCGATGGTCTGTCAGTGATGTCGCGTAGAGCAGGCTAGTTTCCTGGCTGGATTCAGAGATGGCTTGAAGTGTTACAGCTCACCTGTTTCGTTGTTGCTGAAGATGAAACGGTACAGATCAGCTGCCCTCTGTACACCTGCGATAAAGTCCCCTTTGGTCTCCTTGAGGGTTAGGCTGTCGTATATGGTCTCGAGCAGGGCCCGTCCACACTTGGAGCTGAAGTATAGCAACCGGGCATTGTGGCAGATGTTCGGTGAGATCTCGTGGGTGTACTTCTGAAAGAGGATGAAGACAATTATCTTTGTGTGCCGGATGCACCTGGTGATGTTGCTGATGTAGGTAACTGTCTTCTGGTCCATTGCAGGGTCATCGATAACTAGAACAAGTTGTTCTGTCAGTCGGGCTGCCAGCAGCTTCTCCATCAGTGCTTGCAGTTTTTGCGTATTGGTGATTGGGCCATTGTACCCAGGAGAGCCTGCAGCACAATGTTTTTCCCGTGTCCTGACGGGGCAATGATCAGCACCACCTGGCCAGCATCGGCCGGCCTACTGTCGAATGGTACAGACATGGAGGATGGTTAGCACGTGTTAGGCGATAGCCTCATCTATACCTGGGAGACTAAATGGCAGTAATTCCTGCACCAGCTCTTTCGCCTGCAGAGCAGGGAATCCTGCACCTCCGGCGGATATGAAGGATGTGATAGAGGCGTCAAGCATGAAATCCTAGAAGCAGCTGAGAAGGTAGCGTAGAGGGCCTCTGTCAGCACCCACAGTGTCTAGTACATCCAGTATATGTATGATACATGCACAGGAAGCCATGACTATCCTGTGGTCTTAAGCCTGTGTTCACCTGTAAGATTTGACCCATACCTCGTACGAGACTCCTGGGCCAATGTAGTTCAGCACATCGAGAAACTGCAGCTCGGGTGCTATGAGGAACATGGGATGACTAGGCTTCTTGGCGACTTTCACTGTAGAGTTTGGGTTTTTTTTGGTTTCATGACAGTATTACTCTTTACCCATTACCGAGTACGTCAAGACCTAAACGGCAAACCAGAGAACCCTGACTTCTTCACATCTTGTAGCTGGAAGTTGGCGGTAGCACCTGTTTTGCCATCAACAGTGATATGGCTCCGCCCGAGGGTGCCTATCTTGAGATTCTCTCCAACCTATCGGAATGAGCTCTGTCGTTGCAGGAGATCCTTAACCATGTCCTGTGCAAAGGACTCAGCCATAACCTTGATGGCTCCAGCCTCATCGACTCCGACCATACCTCGCATCGTCGCCCTCTCCTTGATGCCCATCCCCATGTATACAATCTTGGCCTTGTTAATGGCCGATTGTCCTACTGTATCAGTGTTCCAGATGAGATATATATATACAGACGGCTTAAACCTACTATTCATAACCCCAGTGAAATAGTTGGGCATAGGAGGACCACGCAGTCGGCCAAGGGAAGAGGTAGCAGTGCTCAGGGTACTGGCCCTCTCTGCAGGGGCGCGCCTTGTGGGCGGTCCACCATTCCTGGGCATTGGCAATCCTCAGTCCACGTGCTCAACTATGGGCTACATACCGCCCTCCAGCACGCCATGCCTGATATGCTGCAGTGGTCTCGTGATCCATCTCCCACTATTCAGAGGTTTTAAATGTAGGCGCCGATGATCTCCGCCATTGCCCTCATTGCTAGCCCTAGAACCGCGTCCTCCATTAGTGCAACACGTTCACCCATGATCTTGGCAGAAACAGTGTAGGAGGCACCACTGAGGGCGATCTTTGGGATGGGGTGAGTTATTCCATGACAGTGTCCAGCCACCCCACTCACCACTGTAGCGAGGACAGCCGCAGTGGCGGCAGGAAGAACCTCATTTCTACCTGTCATCTTCACCATGGCCACATTCACTGCCACGTTACTGGCGACATGGACTGATAGGGGTTTTGCTTTGGTCAATAACTTCTGTGTCTTGGTTTGCAGCAGGTTCTCCACCTACGGAAGACTTGCCTGGCTCTCGGGCAGTTGCTTCACGATCTGTACCATTGATGTCATTGTTTAAGCACTGAGTATACAACATGGTTAAACATCTGCGTCTCCCTGTCGAGAGAGCTAATAAGATCTTCCCAGTCTGCGTCTGCCAGGTGGCTGGGTTGGTACTCAGGAATATTCATCTCTTTATTGAGACATCTTAAACATGTCTGGGCTCACGCTATGCAAGAAGTACTATGAGGTCTTCCGGAGGGCGTTGAAGGACTACAAGAAGAAGACACCAGATGAGCTCACTCAGCTCTCCGATGCTGAGCTGACAGAGGAGCTGACAGCTGTGAAGCTCTATCTAGGATTTGATAAGGGACAAATCTGCTTCCTCGAATACCTTATCATGGGCGGGAGTATTGTCGAGCAGCTCCTGTGAGCTAAAGGTTTCTACAAGGGTGTATCTGTCAGATGTGTTCCAACAGTTGCAGACCACCATGGCCTCGCCAGACTCAGAGCTGAACAAGGCTCTGCGATACTACAAGCTGGAAAAAGGATTCACTGCAGAACCCTCCAGCCCTTGGATGTGCATGTTGGCAACGAGTATAGGGGCAGTAGGGCATGCCAAGCTGGTTCAGTGTCTCACGTGGTCCCCACTGCTACTGTAGAGAGTCAGGATAGGCTTATAGCTGATTTGCTAGCGGCGGAGTAGGCTGATCCAGAGTGCCATGATAGCTAGACCTGACAACACTCGTAGATCTACCACGGGAAGTGGTGTCGTGTTGACTGGCTGCAGTGTCGGGGCGCCTGGAGCTGCTGTACTATGCGTAGGTGGGTTGATGGCAGTGTTGAAGCCGAAGTGGACACCGGGGGAACTCCATTCGACTATCATGTTGTTATAGCCCCTGACTTGGAGGTCCTCGATGTTCATGATCATGTTGTCCGGAATCAATGTAGGTGTGGCGAAATAGCAAAGTCAAGTTTGCGACAGGCCTTCTGTAACCCCTGCTGGAACTTAGCAATAACACTACTGGAGTCTGCCATGATGATCATATCCTCAACGAGACTGATGAACATGGCCTGGACATCTGCTCCGCCGACACCATCTATGGAATGCTGCAGCTGGGTCTGTGCCATAAGGAGGCAGTAGCACAGTGCTTCCAGCGACTGGTTGATCCGAACGATCCCTGCTGGTGTGAGGCCTGAGGTGGTGTGTGGGACAAAGTACTTCCACACAGCTGGATAGTCCTGCCGCAAGCCAGTATGACCTTGCTTCGCATCGTTGATGGTGATGGGGCAGTTGGTCAGCGTCGTGGGTTGACGGAGAAGCTGGTTCGGGACCATCCATCCACTGTGATGGAGAATGGTGTTAGCTCTGGTATATCATCCAGTAGACCTCTTAGGTCATTCAAGGGTGTACCCAGGAGGGGCAGCTGGCTCCGGATGACTGTCGTGAGGTTCAGTTGGAAGGCCATCCATACTGGTGTTCTTAAAGCTACCGTACAGGCAGCACACCATTTGTAGTCGTCTCGACTCCAGAGACCAGCGGGGCGACCTCGCCGTAATATCTCGTTTTTTAACTCCTCCATATCAACTCGCCCGCTGGAGCCTTTGAGGTATTGCTGTCGCACTTTAGGTTTCTCCATGCGGTACAGGGCTTGGACCTTCAATATATGGTCGTACTCTTCATCGGTGACCTGGCCATCCTCGAGCGCTTTGCTGACAGACTCGTCGATAGTCCACAGCGTACTCTGTGCCAGTGCCACGTACTTAGCATGCTTCTCCCGCCTCCTTGTGATCTGCTGCTGCCCCACCCCCAAGCCCATTGCCAAGCCAGTGGCGGCTAGTGTCATGACACTCAGAGGGATGGTGACCATGGCCCCCACCCCTGTAGGTAGAGTGGCCACAGCTGCCACCCCAGCACTGACTCAAATCACACCCACAGCAGTGGTTGTATGTGCAAGGACGTTGTAGGCTGTCTTATATCGTCTACGCATTCTGCTGTACTTTTCTGCCTCATGGACGAGATTCTGTCTGATGGTATCTAGCTGCTGGAGTCACCAGCCATGGATGGTACCGCCCTCATCAGCCATCAGGGAGGGGTATAGTTCTGGTTGCTTCTGCCACTCTGATTTTGCAATTTAAACCTGCATCACCTGCAGAATCTGCTCATGAGTCCTAGAAGGGTACATTTTGGAGAGCTTGCTTGCTGGTATCGAGACAGACGTCTCTTAGACAGTGGTCATCCGGTACTATGTTGGGTGCCAGTAGCTTTCTGAGACATGACATCTGGAACTTCACCTTATGACCAAGATAGTAGGTCCACCGCTGGATGGCTTTCTTGGTCTTACACTTCTGCGCCATCTCCTCTTCCCACTGTATTGCATCTGGCTCATCCAGGGGGGCCTGCCAGTATCCGCAACCTTCCCTGTTCCTTCGCCTCCTTGCAATGCTCGCATTCTGTTGATACCAACCCTCCCGCTGTAGGTGCTCTGGGCCTTTATCTGTGCAGGGGTCATGAAGGGGCAACCCTTTAGCGGGCTCTTCATCATCTCGGCAAAGGTCAGATATTCCTGGTGTGTCAGGTCAATGAGTAATAAGAGTGTAAACTCTAAATGGGCATCCGATACCCCATCCATGCTGGCATATATGTTAATGGAGGGGCTGTCAAACAGGTGATTTACGGGTGTGAACAGGCTAGAACTGATAGCTTTCCATAGGTTGCTGTTGGCACCTGGGAGATACTCTATCACGTCCAAGCCAACTTCTACCAGTTAGCTACTGTATGCACTGCCTGGAGGTTGTGTAGTACATCAGCGTGTATGTTTGTTGTGCCCCGCTGGGGCACCTCAAAGAAGACCCATTCTACATGGTACTGTACCACCTGTCAGCCCTCTAGAGAGGGTGCGATTACGTTGTCACCACCGGAGAGCACCGTTCGGACAATCGGTATGGCTATATGTGTATATATAAACTGTTTAAACCCCTCCTATAGTGTGCTATGGAACCCATATTTGCTCACTCGACTGGTCTTGCTGACCTGGCAGAGGTGTATGCAGTTGATGCTGCCAAGGTAGAAGAGAGCGATGGCAAGTCATTCGCCCTACAGTACGAAGCAAACTCAAAGGCATTCTCCCTCCACCCCAATCGTGGTGATGGGGTGGAGCTGCTCACAGACCTCAAGGATGTGTCGAAGGAGCACCTTGGTCGCAACATAGATGGCCACAAGATCATGTTTTGGTACGCTTTCCCGAAGGAGCTGTTGATTGAGCTCTCGGATACAGAGGTGTCAGACATCAACACCCTAAATACCGACCTCAGCTTTCATCTGATCAAACCCTATTCGAGTGGTGCCCCGCGGATGGCCCATGATGGTCTGCTATTGACCCTGGCAAAAAACCTTCAGTTCATATTTGAGAAGAATGAAGTGTGGTACCATGCTGGACCTGGGGGTGACTGGCAAACATGGTTGCACCTATATAGGCCTCATGCAGTCATTGACATAGAGGTTACTCCCCTCTCCACTGTTGTGAAAAAGGATGGGACAGTTTGAAAGCTCTACAATCGGGGATCATCCTTCCTCACCTACATAGGTGAAGGTGTCTCCCTGACGAGGGTGGGTCACCGGATCGGGGTTACAGGTGGAAAGCTCCTGCTGTGTCGTCCATTCGATGGGCCAGAAGAAGCTGTTAACATCCAGGAGGGCATCGTATGGGTAGATGGTGTGTCACATGTCTCCAAAGTCAAGGGTGCTGTTAAACTGCTTCAGCTTGTTGGCCTCACTAGCTCGCAAACGACTCATATAGTCCTAGAGCTATGTTTCTTAGCCGGTGGCAGAATGAAGCAGCTAGCCCCTGCCCATGAGGGGATGAAGATCACAATCGATCCGGATGGAACAGGGCTCGATCTGGCACAGATATTTCTCGAGGGTTTCACTCTGTTCAGTTTAACTCTTCATATATAGCCATGATTCTCATCATACTGCTCGTGCTGGCGTCTACAGCAGTGGCATAGGGCGCTGTGACTGCCATGATATTGGATGCCAAGTGGGCCCACTTCCGGGATGACCTCCAGTACAATCCTTGGGTCGACCCCTTGCGGAGAAACATTTACGACCGCTTTCACCCACATGAAGAGATCAAGTCTGTCTGCCACTTCTATGGGGTGAAGAGGGTAGGCCGTGCTTGTCTGCTGAAGAGCTTTTGCTCAGCACCAGATTCTCCGCGTAACATGTGAACATGCCAGAGTCTGCCGTGGTTCAAATGCTAATCACTTTAGCCTCCTCCCAGGTGAGCGTTGGCAAGGTAGATGGAAGCCCCTATGGGCGGTCCCATCATGCTGATGCGACTCTGGTAGAGACTACGTGTTTGTCTGAGCCTACACATAATAGAGACAGAGAGAGGCCAGCCCTGTGGTTGATGGCGATCAGTGGTGTATATCGCTGTGGAGGCTTGTCTCTAAATGGGCGTTTGGTGATACTACCTCCCTGGCAGCCGTTCGGCGATCCGTGGTGGCCGCTGTCTCAACACCCTATGCCCCAGGGATTGAGAGTGCGGTGGGGCCCACGGATCACCGAACGGCGGCCAGTTGAGGAGGTGGTATCATTTTGACCCCGATCCTACTACTGCTTTTAGGACGAAATCGGCCAAACCCCGCCTGGCCTATCCATTTGGTCTTGAGTAATGTCAATTTGCAGGCTAGGAGAAGCCCATTTCTGAAAGTTTACCACATGAATGACTGGATCAGTAACCGAGCCATCCATTCCAGTGGTAGATTTAAAAAATAGTCTTCGCTTCGTCTTCAAATGGGCGTTGAATAAGGAAATATTTTGATATTTTTTACCAAACTTGGTCATTAAACGGTCCAACCTTTCTATAACGACCCTATTATACAGCCACAACTAAGTGACCACTAAATACAGGTGGCATATGATTATCAAGGGCGAGCATAAGATGACAGTTCCTTAGACAAGTCCACAACCAAGCGCGATAACTGCTCAAATAATGAACTCGGCTCTTTTCTGTCACATTGGTTGACAATACACCACGCAATAATATCAACAATCCCAGCATTTCGTTCTAAGTTACAAGGGTTGTAGAGAAAGGTGAATACTAGCGTGGTACATAAATGTATGCATACTTACAGGTTGTCCTATGAACAACAGGTCCATTTACTCATGCTTGCGTCTCGTGTGTCCATTTGAATGCCAAGAGAAAATTATTATTTTTAAATACCGCTGGAATGTCTGCGTCGGTCACTGCAGAGAAAGCTACTTTTCTATTGATCTGCCCACGCAAATGGACCTTTATACAGTCTTTTCTATACCCCGCACATCTCTAGCTAAGCTCCAGCCACACTTCGCCCGTGTTGGAATCGATCGATCCCTGAACTCCCTGACTATCAATTTCCAGAAACCTATAAAATTAAGCTGTTGGATATTTTGAAGCAAATTTGACTGGAACAGAAACAGCGTCTAGTAAAATTAGTTTCAAAATATTCAACGGAATGTTTATTAAATAGTAAAGACATATAATTCGTCCAACAACGCCTAGTCTGTCATCAATTAAGCATTGGTGACGAACTTATCTACGTGATTGATGACGTCTTTGATTATGACGCTATCATACACGTCACATGCGTGATTATGACGTTATATGATGGGTGCAGAAATTGGAAAGGTCAATTGCAGATGGAGTTTTTGGCCGCCTTGTGTGCTAAAGGTAGGTTAAAGACGAAGACAGGGGGAGGGGGGGGGGTCCGAATGCATAAAGGACGTGTAACTTTATACTAATTTAAGCTAAACTTAGGTTAGTAAAACCACTGTTTGTGGCTTAAGAAAATCGGTATGCTTGAAAGGCTTAAAACTTGTGTTAGGTCCGCTTTCCATGCTTTTCTGCGTGCTTATCTGTTAGCAGAAAAGTCGATGTAGTGCCTTTAGATAGAACCATTTCCCCTTGTAGTCCATGATGAAATTTATGACAAAATCAGTGAGATTATCAAATTGAAATTTTCCTATTTATTTCATTCTGTAAACATAGATATATGCGTGAACTGATGCGGTATAATGGCTTTAATAATTTGGCAACACAATAAAATAACTGTTTATTATATTATATATAAAAATACAATTTATATTAAAGATTTTATGTTTTTTCGTGTTTTTTCTTCAATAACTTCAGTTTGTTAAATAATTAGGAAACATTCAGTACTATTGTTGTCAGCGATGCTTTTGTGAAGGTTGCTGTTGATTTTGACAGGTATCGCAATCATCTAGGTCGTGACAATGGAAGCATGTCAGCATTCTGGTTGTCATACGTTGATCTTGTTCAAATTCTATTGAACCTGCTGCGGACATCGCGAGAAGGTAACTGATCATTACACCTTGCAGCAATTCGAGAAATCATCCCTTGGTGCTTTGCTTATGATAGAACTAATTATGCATTGTACCTTCCCTGGTACTTAGATAATATGTTGAGTCTGCCAAACAGTCACCCGGAAGTACACAAACAACTCTGTGCCGGTGCTTTTTTTTCTGTCCAGCTAGGATCTCAAAATACATTTGCCCGAATCCCCATGGGCCAGACAATTGAGGAAACTGTTAATAAAGATACTCAGATACCCGGCGGGACAAAAGGCTTCAGCACCAACAAAGAAGCTACACAGAAGCAGACTATATAAGTACATGTATCAGGCAACTTAGGGAAATGTTTCAAAAGGTTCCTTCAGTCACCCAGGCATGACACCCATACGGATATTTAGGGTCGAGTAAGATGTATCGTCTGTATTAGATATGCTTGAAAATAACTGGATAAATCCATTTAGTGACAATATGGCAGATCTTGTCAACCTTTCAACGGCCGTGAGTGACCCAATAGATACAATTACAGATTTGGTTGAAGCACAATCAAAAGGTGAGGATGTATACAATGCATTCCGTGAACAAATACTAAGTGCTACGCCGATCAAGAAGTTTAATGATCCACTACTTAGGCTACAACTTAAAACAGTTCTAGTCTGAATAAAACCAAGGCTATCAAGACAAAAGGAAAGGAAGTGATAATTAAAGCTGACAGATACTTATTTGGTCATATGGCAGTGATAGCACAAAGCCCCAAGCTAGATATGAAGGATGTTTTACAACATCCTCTAGGACCCATTCCATGGTCCATGGCAACACCTACTGGGAACAATGCGCAAAACAAACAAAGCAGCTTTAGGCAAGGAATTAGAGAAGGGTACTGCATTTGCAGAAATAATTCCTGAGCCATCCACATGCATAAGCGATGGCATGGGCATAGTCCAAAAGGTCAAGGGCATTTAGAAAACATTTTCCGATTTAGCTGAAACAATATTCACACTGGTATTGGTTAAAGGTTTCCAGAGCAAGAGAATTGACATTGTCTTCGATGTTTATCGTGACTTGCCCATCAAAACCATTGAGAGGAGTGAGAACAGAGGCGCATGTGGGGCCATCCATCTAAAGAACATTTCCGGAGGTCGAAAAGTCCAACAGTGGCGAAAGGTGAGAAACTCAGAAATAGACTTAAAGGCAAAACAATGTACATTGCGTATGAAAGGCAATGCAACAAATTGTCAGAAGATGAGTGTGTAGAAGTTCCTTTTTTGAAAACTAATCAAGAAGAAGTGGATACACGTATTGTTTTGCACGCCGCTCATGCAGCAACTGATTGCATCAATTCAATTTTCATAAGCTGTTTGGATACAGATGTTCTGGTATTGCTCCTGGCAAACTCAAGCAGAATACCAGCTCCCATATACATTAAGCGTGGGACACAGAACCGGGCTAGACATGTCGATGTCAGCAACCTTGCCTCTACCCTTGGTAGTGCAGTAGGTACGGCACTCCCTAGATTGCATTCATTCATAGGATGCGAAACTGTTGAAGCAATGGCTGGCCGTGGAAAGCTGAATGCATTGAAACTGGTACGGCTGAGCTCATGTCATCAGCAAGCATTCAATATGTTAGGTACCCACTGAAAAGTCTCCCCAGAGCTTAACGACGAATTCGCGGCAGTTACCTGTGCTTTGTATGGGCCCAAGAAAGTAAGAACGGTGAATGAGCTGTGATACATTATCTTTTGTGCAAGAAAATGAAATGTAGATTCGGAACAATTACTAACTAACAGAGATACTCTCAGAAAGCACACACTTAGAGCAAACTATGAAGCGCGTATTTGGCGACAGTGTTTGGTTCAATACGAAGATACACCCAATTGTCAGAATTTTGGCTGGAATTTATACAGTGATGGAAGTGGACTAACAGTTGATTGGATGATTGGACTCCCAGCCCCTGACATGGTACTTGAGCTCCTGGCCTGCAGATGTACACACGCTTATTTACCCGCGAAATGTTCCTGCATGGTAAATGGCCTAAAATGTGCTGACATGTGCTCTTTCGCTCATGTGCAAACCGATCCATTGAGCAGGATGATGGCACACTAGTGGCGAATATTGAAAATAGCTGTGATAATGATGAGGAGAATGACGACAATTACAATGATTAATAGAATAGACCTGTATTTACCTTAGTGGAATGCACATACATTCGCAGAAACTTTGTATTGGTAGTGCACCATCGCTATCGTTATATAACAGGAAACTACTATAATACTGCCTAGAAAATTGTATATTCTAACATCATTCATTATTCACTAGCTCAAATTACATGTTAGACAGTAAATTATCTTCAAACATAAGTGCTTGATGTAGAACAAAGCTTCACAGGTTAAATATCCATGCATTCTTAGAATGTGGGTGTGGTTACTAAAATATATATAGATCAAATAGATGTTGAGACAGCTATATAAAACTTACTTTACGGGGTTGCGGAATAATGCGAAATAAGGCATTGCCAAAGGAAAGACATTAAGAACACATTGAGAGTGACAAAATAAAAGTATTTTATATTTCTTTAAAATACCAAGATTTCACAAATTCATTTAAATTAAAATTTAATATTTTGGAAGAGAGTACAACTATGTGGTTTTCTTTTCCGTGATAGATGTAAAATGTCTATATGCAAGCCTGTGAAAAATTATAATACGCTGGAGTCATTATTTTAAAAGTTTCATTACTTTTTGTAAAAACGCACTAACACACGCTTCTAGTGGGATGCCTCCATTGTAGCATACCGTTCTCATTAAAGCTGCCCTTTGCAGATGTCTATCATATAAAAATCGAAAGTATGGATATCACACTACTTGAAAATATACATGTTGGTTATTCCCCACAAATGTTGCCAATAGCTCAAAATTTGGAGTCTGGCCCATAGACTATTGAGCATTTCAGCGCGCTGAAACTCTCGTGCTGAAACACCCGTCGCTCAGTGAGCGACTTTTCTGCATGGGAGCATCTCTGCGCAGCTGGTACAAGCGCGTGTTGTGCATGTTGATATTGTGCGCATGCGTGTTGCCTTATAAGCAGGTTATTTTGCTATATTGACTTTGAACGCTAAGCAAATCTAATAATGATGCCATGCAACGGACATTTTCTTTTGTATTATTTGCGCAAGAGACAAAGAACTCGCATTCGTATGATGCAATTAATTAAAAGTATTAAAATATTAAAAATATTAAAAAAATTAAAGAATGGAAATAAATGAAATATAATAATGTGCATGTTTTACTAACCAGATATGTATTTAAAGGTAAAGGAAATTCGCAATTAGACTTTTTTAAATAAATTTAAACCATTTCACCCAAAGATGTTTCTTGCCGAATTTGGGTGAAATCCCTCCAGCGGTTCATAGGAATTCGTTTAAAGTGAAAGTTGTTTTTTCAATTCAATTCAATTTATTACTCCCAGACTTTATACAAAGTATGTGGGAAACATATTTACATTTATATAGATATATACTAGTGATGTACAAGTGTACACGTTTATAGCAGGGTTTTATTTTGTTTCAGCCATAACAGTACTACTGCTAGTAGTAGTAGTAGTAGTAGTAGTAGTAGTAGTAGTAGTAGTAGTAGTAGTAGTAGTAGCAGCAGCAGCAGCAGTAGCAGCAGCAGCAGTAGCAGCAGCAGCAGCAGCAGTAGTAGTAGTAATAGTAGTAGTAGTAGTAGTAGTAGTAGTAGTAGTAGCAGTCGTCGTCGTCGTCGTCGTCGTCGTCATCATTGTTGTTGTTCAGTACTAGGTCAGGGATAAGTACACATTTTAGAGGGTCATAACTATTGGGACTAGTGTCTCTGATCTCATTGTATAGCACACCTCGGCATACAAAATGAGGAAAAGTATTCTATTTCTGCCCAAAGTGCGCTATAACCTTTGCAGCAAATTGGCATAGTTTTCTTTACAATGTCAAGTTGGGAGTCGACAATAGCTTTTCAAAATGTATAGTAGTTTGGTCGTGTAGAGTAATAAGCAGGTATGAATAATTTACGGGATTTTTCAAAGAATGGATATAGAAACAAGTAATGGTATTCGTCACCAATATCATTATTATTGCATAATGGACATATTCTGTTGATTTTTGCTATTCCTGTCCAGTGGCCTGCTTCAATTGGAAAGGGTGATTGGCAGTCCTATGTTTCGTTAGAGTTCTTCTACTAACTTCATTTATTTTTAATAAAAATGTCTCTAAACAGATTTATGATTTAAATATTCAATATGTTTCCCCCCTAGATAAATTACTTAATGATTCTTGCCATGTTTGTTTGAACTGATCGACGAGTCTTTGCTTTATATTATGTATTGTACTTCTGTTTCCCATGATTTGTTGTGAGGTCCACAAGTAACTGTATTCTGCATTATGTAAGATTGATTCGACATACTTAACCCATTTGTTTTGAACCCCTTCCACCCCCCCCCCCTCCCCTCTCCCCCCCCCCCCCTCCTCTTTGTACTGTTTATGCATATATTTGTATATTTGATATGATAATTTATCAGGTTAGAAGTCCTGCCCAGAAATTTAACATTCTGCATTGTGCGTTTATTTGTAAAGGATACCTTCCCAGTTCACAATAGACCATTGCAGATGGTGTTGTATGTTTAACTTTTATTAACAGCTTATTACTATGAGCCTTCGAGGTAACATCATAGTGGTGCGGATATTGTTCTACCAGACCAATTAACTGCTCCTGTTTTTGAAAGCTCAGTTTCAGGACCTGGCATTTGTACTTTTGCGACATGACACATGTAGTGCGTTGGAAAGCAAAAATTGATCAAAGATATGCAGAACTAGAGCCTGAAATTCGCTTGCCGACGCTAGGAAAACAGCCGGATTCGCTGGTAAACTCGCCCGCATGGAAATAGACAAACCCGCGAGAAGAAAAGCGTGCGAGAACACGCGAGCAGAAACGCTCACATGGAAAGCGGACCGTAGGCCCGCTTTCCATGTAAGCTTTTCTGCGCACTTTTCCCAAAATTGGATCTAGTGCATTTAGATAGACCCATTTCCACTTGATCGTTTCAGTGCGCTGAAACTCTCATGCCGAGAAACCCCCGTTGCTCAGTGAGCGACTTTTCTGTCCGATTTTCTGCGAGCAGAAAAGTCGGTCTAGTGGATTTATATAGAACCATTTCCATGGGAGCGTCTCCGTGCAGCGGATACAAGCGCGTGTTGTGCATGTTGATCTTGTGCGCATGCGTGTTGCCTTATAAGCAAGTTATTTTAGTTAGTTAGTTTATTGACTTTGAACGCTATGCAAATATACTAATGAGGCCGTGCAACAGACATTTTCTGTTGTATTATTTGCGCAAGAGACAAAGAACTGGAATTCGTATGATGTCGTTAATGCTGTTGTCAAAACCAAAAAGGGTGCAGATGTTATTCTACTTGATCAATTAACTGCTCCTGTTTTTGAAAGCTCAGCTTCAGGACCTGACCTTGCACTTTTGCAACTATGACACATGTAGTGTGTAGGAAAGCAAAAATTGATCACAGATATGCAGAACTAGAGCCTAAAATTCGCTTGCCTACGGTAGGAAAGCAGCCGGATTCGCTGGTAAACTAGCCCGCATGGAAATAGACAAACCGGCGAGCAGAAAAGCGTGCGAGAACACACGACCAGAAAGGCTCACATGGAAAGCGGGCCTTAGGCCAGATTTATAACTCAAACTTCTCTTGTGCCGTGCCAGCTAAATTTGCCTGAAAATGACAGAGTCTACTATATCAACCAGTTCTCATTAGCGCGGCGCAACATAAAGTTCGACTTATAAAACGGGCCTTAGTTAACGTGAGGTTAAGCTTAACCATAGTTTACCATTAAACCATTGTTTAGTGTCATACAGATGCCAATTTCACGGCAAGATATATTTTGATGACGGTCAGAAAAGCATGCAATGCCTCGCGCTGTGCATTTATGTCTACATGTTTTCAGTTACGCCTATCGCAAATATGACCAAACAGGCAAAGATACATGTACCAATTTGGCCTGTTTATAAATGGTGCAGACTCCTAAGCCAATTTGCTATCGGCGCGACTGTTTGTAAACGACAAACAGCACATATGACAATTTGCTATAGAACGTTTCGTATCATCGTTGAAAACGTGAATTATTGTTTTATGTTATTTTATTTGTAAGAGATTTTAATATCCTATTGCATGATGACGCACGTTTAATATTGGCGTATGGGCTGTGTGCGATTTGCCAATTGCTAAATTGGCCGTGCGTCGTTATAAACTTGCACGCCTATACCAAATTGGCATATGGGTTTGCGTTATTTGATAACGGTAATGACCTGTTTACAAACGGGACAAATTGGTTCTCTGATCGCTACAGTAACGCATCACTACCGCATGCGTACGCACGCACGGCAGACTTTGAAAGGATTTGTCGTCGTCTTTGTCGTCATCATCATCATCATATTCGTCATCATCATCATCATCATCATCATCATCATCATCATCGTTCCAAGAATGGAATTCAAATGAGTAATATCAGATCATTTTCGAAGTTAGGCAACGCTTAAACCTAACCCTGAGTACGGTTAGTAAAACGGGCATAAGGTGAGGTATTTAGACCTTTGTTTAAATTAAACCATCCGTATACATATAACTAAATTGTGTTTAGTATTAACCCATTGTTTACCTTATACCACCCTTATGCATATAAACAGTGATGTAAATGAAAGGTTACACAGGGTTTAAGCTAAACTCTCTCTAAACCACCTTTATGGATGGGGAGGACGAGGAGGAGGCTGAGAAGCAGGAGGAGGAAGTAGATGCGGAGGTGGAGAAGGAGGAGGAGGAAGGGGAGGACGATGCGGAGAAGGGGGGAGGAAGGAAGTGAGGAGGCTGAGAGGCGGGAGGAGGAAGGGAGTGAGGAGGCGGAGTAGCATGAGGAGGAAGGGGAGGAGAGGAATAGCTGACAAATAAAAATGGTAGCCTAAGCTGATTGTGGTGATGTTGTCTATGGTAACCAGACACTGGTAATTCACCTTTCCATAGGCAGCAACAGCACCCAGTTACGAAATATTCAACAGCTTACCGGTATAGCTTTCAGGACATCGATAGGTAGGGCATTCGGGGATCGATCAATCGCAACACGGCGAAGTGTAGGTGGAGCTTAGCTAGAGGTGGGCGTGACATAGCTAAAACTGGAAAGGTTCATTGTTCATATTGCCCTGCCTAATCCCACTGCACCATTATAGGTTCACAGACGTCCTTACTGCATCTTCATATGGATGATGCTGATGATGACAACGGTGACTACGACACATCTGTTGCTGTTGCTGATCCTAATGACGACGACAACGACCTTCATCGTCAGCAGCAATATCAGCATCATTAATATCATCATCATCATCATCAGCAGCAGCAGCAGCAGCAGCAGCAGCAGCAACAGCAGCAGCAGCAGCAACAAAAACAACAACAACAACAACAACAACAACTACAACAACAACAACAACAACAAAAGCAGCAGCAGCAGGACAGACTTATTCACGTGTAGCAAAATATAGAGGCAGAGATATATCACCCTACCTTTAATCATTAATTGATTTTTAAACATATTTTATTGTAATCTAATACCGTTCGTTTGCCTATACATCAGGATCTTTCATCTGGCTGGTGAGATAATACATACGCGCCTTTGTAGTTACGGTAATACGTTATTAATGTACAACTTGCGCTGAGCCACCGCCACTGGTTCGTTCGCACAGTTGGCCACACTCCATAGTTTGATATTCAAGTCGTGGAGTGGGACCCACTATCCAAAACTATAAGTGACCGTGCCCAACGCCAAACTTCAACTGCCTGCCGTCCCATGTTCTATTAGAAACATGTGACATCAGTCCATAGTCACAAACCTTGGTGACAAACAGTATCACCTGATCCGTGACTACACATTTAGTATGCGGAGTACATATTTATAGATTACGTATAAAGTATTAAAGCATGGGCACAGTATATTCACCAATCCTCTTTTGTATAAGCCTAGCGTGTATATAATCCGTAGTACTGTGTGTAAGTCAATGGCGGTGTGTGTCACTGTCGATGTATGTTAGTTCACTTGTGTGTTTATCTATGGGCGTGGCTTGTTCATTTATTCATGCATGTGATGTGACTGTCCTGTGCGTGCGTGCCCGGGGTCCTCTGTGTTCTCCTTTATGGGCGTGTGCGTATATCCATTTGTGTCCTTGAGTGTGCTGTATATATTCCGTTTCCTGGTGCACGCGTGGTATATGTCTGTTTATGAATCGCGTTGTCAGTTGTGTGCTCGTATGTGTGTGTCTGTGTGTGTGTGCGCGCGTGCGTGCGTGCGTGCGTGCGTGCGTGCGTGCGTGCGTGCGTGCGTGCGTGCGTGCGTGCGTGCGTGCGTGCGTGCGTGCGTGCGTACGTGCGTGTTGGTGGTGGTGGTGGTGGTGGTGGTGGTGGTGGTGGTGGTGGTGGTCGTGCGTGCGTGCGTGCGTGCGTGCGTGCGTGCGTGCGTGCGTGCGTGCGTGCGTGCGTGCGTGCGTGCGTGCGTGCGTGCGTGCGTGCGTGCGTGCGTGCGTGCGTATGTCTTTCTACGTGTGCTGGAACCTCTCCCGTTCTCTGTACCAATTTACCCCTGCTTCCCCTAGGATACTCCGTATACTGTGAAAATTTTTTAACATTAGGTAATTTTCAGTGAATTCAGCACAAAGACAATCTGTCATCATATTTAACATAGAAATTATAGAAACAACCTTTTTAACAATATTTATACATCAGAACGTTAAAGGAGAAGCCAGACCCCATTGTACTGCTTGATATTACATAAAATCTACCCTGAGTAACGTTTTCAAAAGTATAATTATAGCCTCTATAATAGAATTAGAAGTATGAATATTCTTTATCTTAAAATGTACTAGCTTATTAAACTTTCACTTCCTTAGTGGAACGTATGACGTCATAGTTTGAACTAGCTGGTAGAGACTTATAGAGACATAGAACTTTTTCACAATTTATTAGTCCTTAAATACAAATGTCCGAGAAACTTATTATAAAAAATTTCGATATGTGCTCAACCACAGAATTGTGTGTTTTATTCAAAACACATCTTGTGTTCTCCTTTCAGTAGCATGCAATATTATAATATTCTAGGATACTAGCTAATAATATCTCCGCTTTCCATCAAACTTCATTACTCGTGCATCCTTGATTATGCACTCATTCATTATTACTAATTCATACTTTATTATTCCTTCATGCTTTAGTATTTATTCATAGTTTATTATTCATTCATATTGTATTACCCATTCATTGTCCCATTTTTAAACGTTTTATGAAAAATTAATGGGTCAGATGATCATGTCACCAGGCAAGAACCTGATATATGGTTTCAAGTTGGTAACAGTAACAGACAAATACATTAAAAGATGCCATTTACAAGTTTCTAGGAACATCTTTCCTGAATACTATTTCCCAAAAGATGTTTCCAAATGCGAACGAAAGCAGGAATCAGCGGAGGTAGTTTTGTGTGCACCCAATATTGTCATCCTAGATACCAGGATATTATGCAAGTAATATTTGCTTGCATACCAAATCCATGCATATTTCCTGCATGAACCAAGATACAGACATGGCTACATCGGATACTTAACGATTTAACATTAATAGTCACTTTGATACAATATACCCACTTTTCTCATGGCTTATTCAATACATTATAGACGTACTATCCTCGCCTCGTGTTTCAATCGTATCTTGCTTGCTTTACATTACCATATGGTTTCCTTATTTTTCAAGATGGGTGAACATTTGATTATTCCTTTGAACATAAACAGCGCTTGATTATTATCAGATCTAATAAACACATAGCTTAAATATGATACACTATGCGATGCATATCACCTTTTATTACTGGATACCATGATTTTTATTAGCAGTGCCATGTAATTAAAGTATTCTACACTATCTTATATATCATCTAGCAATAGGATTGATCAAGGAGAGATGTTCTGCTTTGGGCATGGGGAGGTCTTCTAATTCAACCTAATTCGTTGATTGTAATCTCTTCTTCAGAAAATCTCCTACTGCAGGCTTTGTCTGGGGTTTGCCCATTGTTCGGACGAGACTGTTAAGTTCTTCATCTATTTGCATTAATAACTCTATATCAATCCGTGTGGCCTGTCCATTAGTTAATTTCTCTTGTGCTCTGCTTGCCAGATCATCCAGATATTTCAGCCTTTTGCCATGCGTATTTCGTTCATTCACATAACTCACCTGAGAGCATACATTACACTCATAGTTGTTATTGTTATTTTGACCATTTGACCATCGATCATTGGATTTATTCTGTGATGAATTGTAACACTTGTTGCAATTACAATCTTCCATATCGACCTTTAGACAAATACTACAGTCAAAATATTTATTTGTGTTCATCTGATCATTTGACCTTTCAACATATTTATGTCTATACTCTGATGAACCAAAATAGTCTTTGAATTGAGCATAGTTGTATGTTTCCTGTTGATTATATGAAATATTATAATTACCATCTTGATAATAGGTGTACCTTTGTGGCTGTAGATCTCTATTGTTGTGTTCAGCATTTTCCCTTTCCTTTCTATCCAGATTTACATAATAGTTACGTAGTGAACCTTCACCTAGGCTCCAAATCGGAAGCCATTCTGTGTGTTCGAGTTTACATTTGCTATGTGTGATTCCATTTTTTCATTGAGGTAGCTACTATTTTGTTGATAGTCTCCATTTTGTCTTGTGGTTTAAGTATAGAGTCACTGTATGCATTTTTCTTGTATGTGCCTACTGTTGTGGTTGTAGGTGCATTATAATATGTAGCTGTTGTTGAATCGTGTGGTCAGTTGTGTGTTCTTGTGTGTGTCTTTCTGCGTGTGCTGAACCTCCCCTGTCTTCGGGTGCCATAGTAACATCTGCATAATGGGATTGGGCACAAGTTCTGACAACATATTTTTGCCCGTTCCCTACAGAATTATTAGACGGCATATAAATTAAGCGTATATACACAATTTAAGTTTATATTTAGATAAATCGGAATGAGAGAGCGAGAGAGAGAGAGAGAGAGAGAGAGAGAGAGAGAGAGAGAGAGAGAGAGAGCTAGCTCAAATTGACCACATCAGTCAACAATGTTATCATACCCATCACAAGCATGCGAACGTGTGATGTATAGCCAAACCTGCCTAAAGCGATCATCAATGCCTGAGGGTGTAAGACAACGACCGCAAAGGAACTGCCACATTCTGTCGGCAAAGGATAAGTTCCACTTGAAATGAAATTCATACGGTGACTATAGGTCACTATATGTGACTATATGTTTCAGTCATCACATATTGGTGATCCATGTTATAGTCGCTATCGGCAGGTGTGACCGCGCAAACACATCCACATGATCACCATGCATACGCGAATACACAATATTAACATTTGACAGGTTTTTAGATAGACAGATTATACAAAGAACTTTCAATAATGTTAAAACCTTCTTTTTGTCTTATAAAGTTTTGTACTTTTCTTAATAAATCTTCATTAATTTAAGTAGACAATATTTTACTTCAAGAAAATGTCCAAGGTAATATCTGGGGCAATTTCATAAAGGGTGTCAAATAAATCATGTCTTTCATTTGCCCATCTTGGGCATTAAAAAGTAATGATAATAGGTATCTGGGCTTTGATAGTACGAGCAGGTGGGGTGTTCAAGTAGGTGATATATGAACAGATAATTGTTTAGTTGGCTGCAATTATTTCTTAGTTTGCATGTTATGATATGTTCGCGTCTTTTACCAGATGAATAGTATGTGGTGAATTGATCTTGCACGTTCTGATAAGTTCTTGTAAGATTTGTTTTGAAAACGGAAACTGAGGCAGCAGATTTCAGTGTTATATCTAAGTTATTCCACAATTGGATAACACTGGGTATGAAAGAGTTTTTAAATACTTCAAGATGGTGGTGCGGTGGAATATATTCTTCTGAATTTCTAAGGTTGCGTGAATTCAATTCCAAGAATTCGCGTGTCTGTGACATCACCTACTCTTCTAGGAATGATATCTGTTATATAATTGGGGCAATCTCCTTGTACGATTTTATAGAATAATATAAGTTGATTTTGCTTACGATGCTCGTGTAAGGGAATTATACCAGTCTCTGAGTCTCGCTATAAAGGATTTCTAAAGGTGTATACTTTGGCAAGCCAGTTATTATTCTCATGGCCTCATTTTGGACCACTTCAAGTCTTTCAGAATCTCGCCGAGAGCAACCATCACAAACCTCACTGCTATGTTCGAGCTCAGAGAGTAAATATGCAGTGGAGAATTTTGATAAAGTGTTCCTGCTTAAAGTATACTTCATTTTTCTCATGGTAGCTAAGATCTTTGCAGCTTTCTTTGACATTTGCTCTATATGAGCAGTCCATTTTAACTCGTTTGAAATGGTTGAGCCAAGATACTTACTGGATTGTATTGATGATGATAGTGTATTATTTAAGAAGATATCTCGGAATATGAATGTATGTAAATTTGTTATAGTTAGATTCACGGTTTTTGTAGTATTGAAGAGGACTAACCATTATTTGGACCATGTTGAAATTAAGTTTAAGTCGCTCTTTAGTTGTCTGTCTTTTTCGATGGTTGATGCACCGGAGCAGCATAGTGCAGTATCGTCGGCGTATGATCTTAAAATGCTCTTGGTATTCTGATAGATATCATTTATATAAATTAAAAATAAGAGTGGACCGAGTACCGAGCCTTGGGGGACGCCTGCCTCTATTTGTCTCATTGGAGATTTGTCTTGATTAACTGAGACGCACTGCTTTCACAAAGACGGTTAGCTCTTAAACGATGTAAGAAGACTTCCTCCCAGCCCATGCTCCTCTAATTTAAAAAACAGTCCTCTATGCCAGACTCTGGCAAATGCATTAGAAATGTCGCAAAGTACAATGCATGAAGATTTGCGTTTATCTAATGGATTTGGCAAGATGTGACACTACTCAATAAGTTGAAATACAGTTGAATATCCTGTGTAGAAGCCAGATTTGTATTTATATAGAAGGGTATGCCCAATAATGTGATTATAAACATTTTTGAAAATTATCCTTTCTAAAGATTTTCCAACAGTACTTAGCAGCGAAATTGGTCGATAATTTTCAGGTAATTCCAATCAGAACAGGGGCGATCTGGGGCCCCGTCAAAGGAAACCGACACAAACGGCGGCAGAGATCAAATGACAATAAGGTGTCAAAATAACAAAGGAGGAACAAAGGAAATTAACAAAAGAAAACGGTGTGAAAATCCGGCCCCAAATCTCCTCTCCTCTACTCATCTGCATAGAATCATTTGTCACCGACCTTAATTGCAGTGAACACAATTCATTATTGAATTTGATATTGTCCCTGGTTGACGTTATAAAATTAGAATATATTCGGGTTGAGAGCGTGCCATTGCTATAATGTCTGTTAGAGCCTGTAGCTATAATGGTGGGAAATATACAATGAATAGAGTAGGACTATGGGTTGTGAACATAAAATATATCTATACTGTTTCATACATAATTATACAGATGAGAAGGCAATCTATATCTAAGCGATGTGTCATTCCATTGTGGCCAAACATGTAGGACTTCCAACTGTATAACCACGAGTACGACCATTCCAAATCATGCGACAAGACGACTGGTAGACAGCGATAAGCTTCATACGATAGCTATCAACATGTTTGATCGTCCATATTTTTCGCCAACTAAGAGCAGGATCGACGATATTTCCAATGCTGTTGCCTTAGGTCATTATTGGAAGATATACCATCTATGCAAAAATCAGGCTTACAGCGTGTATGCGCATTGAAATAACCGCATACTATACAATCCCCCTGTCTCAAGTATGTGGATATTATGTAGTTGTGTGTACAATTGCCACAGACAGCAACAGCCCTCAGTCAAATTAATCTCAATGTATTTGACAGAAAGCTGATCAAATTGTAAATTCACTGAAGACATAAAATTCGCACATACCATTCGTGGCGGACTTTTCGATGTTCGTACTGGACCTACGCCATATTGATCATGGTGCCAACGAACATGTGACGTACTGGATTATGACGACATATACTTGAGAGACACTCTGTCATAATGCTTTGCTTACTTAAATTCAAGCATTCTGCATGCAATATCAGCCACAGGCCGTCCAGCTCTGAAACCACAAACAGTACCCCATGTGCCATTAATAAGAATCTCCAGACGACCTGCTTGTTCACATCGGCCATCCATTAAGCGCATGTTATGATGGGGTGGAGTTCCACCACCCGCGAAAATGCATTAGTTTATATATTTTCAGCAATCAAATATTAGTACGGATAGTGGATATAATTATGTCAGCAATTTACTAAAGCATACATTTACAGGTGTATATCCGTGTGATGTATAACTGTCTGCCATAAGCGAGACACATGATGAAGGCACATCTTCGGATCAAGGCGAAGCAGAGGAACAACAAAATCTCGGCCTTTACCAAGCCATTTCCAACGTATGGTGAAGTGCTAACGAGTGAGCTCAAGAATCTTGGGGGCTCTCGTCAGCAGTTCAACCCACATTGGAAATGGCTTGCTAAAGGGAAACATTGCTATCAGGTCCCCTTTAAGCTATTGATTGATTCGTAACACTAAATTTGCAATGAAAGTGGCAATGCAATCAGTTTTCAGAAAGTGACAATGATATGAGTTTTCAGATTGTTGTTGTTTTTTTTGTCGTTGTTGTTGTTGTGGTCGTCGTCGTCGTCGTCGTCGTCGTCGTCGTCGTCGTCGTCGTTGATGTTGTTGTTGTTGATTGAGCCAAATCGGACATACATTTACATGAGGCACAGAGTGTGGAATGTAATGCTTATCCTCAGGTATGTTGTAACTTGCATATCGAATATTAGAGTAGCATAGATAGCACTTGATATGATATATGTTCATTCTAGACAGCGCCATGCAGTAGAGCTAGACTTTTTTCAAAGTATTACATTTTAATACTTTGACAAATCTCTTTATGAGCATCGGATTAGCAAATAAATAACATTAACAATGCCATTCCGGGTCACACGTCAAGTGCCAGAAAATACCTAGGAGATATACATCAAAATGCGGTTCAACCGTTTTTAATCGCACGACAATATGGAATTCAATAACATTATTTGCAAAATATTGTGCACGTTACACAATTGCAAACATCGTTGACGTTTGTCTTATCAAAGCACGTGGAGCAAGCCTTCTTGAAATGCTTTTAAAATTCAAAAGTCCTTCAGGAACCTAGTCTTTGATATAGAACTTAAACAATGGATTCGGTTTTGGCCACATTTGAAAGCTTTAGCTTTATGGTTAAATTTAGTACTGACTCACCACAAATGATCCCGATATCTTCTTCGTGGTTACAATTTATAGAAATAAAAGAAGAAGAAATAGCTCTAGAGCAAGGGATATATTGTAATTGTGTCGAAGGCTTGTGACATATCGATGCCCATTTTGTGGAAATCTCAGTGCTTGGCCATGACTACTGACACAAGCACACGTTGAGGCCATACAATCTTCGCGAGGCAGCGTCCATGTTTAAAGCCACTTGGACATGATCCAGTTTTATAGCTGTAGGGTAATTTAACATAGATAGATATGACCAAAAGTATCAAGGCCCATTTTAATGGAGGGTCGCATCTATCTCAGACAAAGCCCCGGGTTATTGTATTGTGATCTCAAATTACATCCAGGCGTTGCACACACCCCAACCCCTCCAATCCACACCGCACTGCACCCAACCGTCATCCCCAACCAACACCACCCACCCCACCCCGACGGTTACGATATCGAAGGCATGTGTCAGCGACGGCGGGGTCATGCCGCCGGCGCCATGGCATATTTATATACTATCGTGTGTTTCATTCGTTCGTTCGCTCGTTGGTTCGTTCGTTCAGTTGTGTGTTCGTTTGTTTGTTAGCCAGCCAGCTACTTAGTTAGTCCGTTAGTCTCAATTAGTCAGTTAGCCACTTAGTTACTTAGTAGACACAAAAGCTTATTCATCATTGTATTTTCAATACCCTTTCGTCCACAGTAATCAAATTTGGGCGTAATGCTACACCCCGCCCCAACCCTACCCCCCCCCCACCCCCACCGCAGCCGAGTCCTGATTAAGTGCGAAATATTTCGGGGTAAAAGCTCAAAGATCAGTATAACATGCCAACCAGATTAATATGATTATTTTACAAACTGCCTGACAGACACATGTATCAATAAATCTGGTTCCCCTTGAGAGATCTTAACCCGCCTTGCGCAGGTGGTCGGGCGTCGGGTCGCGAAGATGGCGGATAAATTTGGCGTCAAGTGGTCAAATGTTATACAGGAAACAGTCAGACCCGAGGTACGGAAGCCCAGAAGGCTTATTCGAAATTCAAAATTCAAAACTTGACTTCGAGGTTCAAAACTCGATTTCGAAATTCAAACTCGACTTCGAAATTCAAATCTTAAATCAGCCTATTATAAACAGTCTTATATATTGAAAATTGCTAGCCCTATGCATAAATCGATACCATCCCATATCTATACTCTTAACCACTAATTCGTCCCCACCGATACACCAATAGCTGTTCCAATACACACACGCATAGCCACCTAACACTGATCGCTACCATACCATACACGCACTGTTCTTACCCATACACTCATATCCACTTGTACCATATTACAACATAGCTATCTCTACCCAAAACAACGATTTCTAGCTAATGCCATTTGCACATATCTACCCATAACCATATCTACCCCTATCAATACACCCGACGCTTACCCATTCACCCTCTGCTGCCATACCATTCAATGCACAACTGTTGCAAATACCAATGTACAATGGCCTAGACAAGCGCAACAACCTCTTAGCCTAGCCTACTATCCTAGTGTAGTAGTCTGACCTACTGGCCAAGCCTACTAGCATAGCCTACTAGTATAGTCTACTAGCATAGCATACTAGCAATGCTCAGCCTTCTAGCCTGCCATAAACTAGCCTACCAGCCTAACCTACTGACCTACTTAATTATATACAACCTGCTAGCATAATGGATAGCCCACCCACTTATTAGACTGGCCTAGTGGTCTAGCATGTTAGCCAAATCTACAAACTTACTGGCATGACCTTAGAATCAACTAGCCTAGCCGTCTACTGGCATATGCTACTACTTTAGTATATCGTAGCCTACTGGTCTAGTGTATTGGGTAACCTACTAGCATAGCCTTCTTGTCCTAATGTCTTATCCAGTCTACTAGCCGGGCCAGAACTCCTGACCTACATACTAGCATACGGTAGTGGTCCAACATACAACTATACTCTCCTAACAAAGCAGCCCGGTCCGGGCTACTTACTTATCGTACTAATAGAATAACATACTGGCCTAGTATACTAGTATCACAGTGTGGAAATTGTGTAGATATAACATGTCTTGAAGGACCACCTAATGGAGCACAGACCACTAACTACTATCTATACAGATTCGCTTAAAATAAATAAGCGGCTATATGATGTCTCGTTTGGAGCAGAGGAAGAGTTTGTTAATACATGTGGTCAAGGGACCACTGTCCTAACGAACCACCATGTTATTGGTCCAAAGGGCAGCTTTAGATGTGTTTTGATGTTTAATATGATGTATGATAAGCTGGTATACCCTATGAGATTATATAGGTGTGGCCATAAGCCTAGACAAAGTGCAGTTATTAACTAACCAGCTAATGATTTGCCAAGTTAACCACTATAATGCGGAAGCCTAGTTTCAATAATTTTCGACATATATTACGAATATGGAAAAAAAGGATGTTGATATTGAAAACAGTATTGTTGAAGTTGTTAGTGTCTAAACAGCACATCTTACGACAACAATCATTTTCAGAATGAACAATTAATAATAATAATCCAATATTTGGTAATTTCCACTATCAACCCCTTCCACCCAATGTAAATAGTGAATTGTAAAATGAGTTTCTATAGATAAATTATTTTACGCACACACGCGCTTGCACACACGCATAGGTTAGCCTGGACACATCAAGAGAACACCTGCATGTATAAACGTCAGCTTTTTTACTATATTCAATTAATTGCATGCGTCACACACTCAAGTTGCGAGGTTCGGTTACAAGAACACGGAACTTAGAAGAAGACTTAGAGAGAGGCGTCTTAATTTAATATTTGATTTATATAACCATGGTCAGTGTTAAATTCCCATAAGTTCCTTGTACCATTGTTCAAGTGAAATTGTATTTATCATTATATTGCATGTTTAACAAGTGTCTTTAGCAAGCAAGTCTGATCAAGTAAACGTTGAGTATTATTTACAGAACACTTCTGTGTTATCAAGTAATTATTGCGTGATTGCGAATCAGTAAGAGAGCTATCCACCCACTTATCAAATATCACGCCAGTTATTAGAGCTAAACTGAGATCTGTGAAACATATACCTTTCTGCAAACCAAGCTAATCCGGCGGTCCCTAGTAGTCTGTTTAGCTATCCAGATCGTGCCATGCATTAGCTGTCTCACAACTGTGACTTCACTTGTGGTCGACCACCTGCCAATCCAGCCTGCATACGCTTGATAAATAGTACCGCGCCACCAGACCAACAAACTCTGTTTTGCAAATTTGGGCTAGCGTATTAGCCTGGTCTAGAACACTTGCCTGGCTTAGACTAGACGCTAACTGATCTAGTATATAGTAATGTAGCTCCGGCGTCGCGGTGCTCCCACATTTCCTCCTCTTCGGCATCTGACGAATAATCGCCAGCCCGACGATTCTAGTTAGCCAGCCTCGGGGAAGGAGTGTGTTGGAGATGGAGTGTACGAGTCGCCGGGGACCACAAAAACCGACGTCTAGAGCTGGCGGAACGCATAGGTTCCAGAGAGGTCAGGCGACCATTGTCACCTGGGGCGAACACCACCGTGTCATCATGACTGTTGGTGTAACCTGAATGCCTTAGCACAATAGGGAAAATCTAGTGCTTGATTTAGAAAAGTAGTGGTACGGTGACGAGGAAATTGCCTACAACGCCGTAGCGGAGGAGGAATCACAGCAAAAGCCGTACTCCCAATCAGGTCAATGCAAAAGTGTGCTTAATGATATATGTATATATAACTGTTTAGGTGAGGGGTGCATGCTGTGTTACGTGGAGGCAGTACGCTGATTTCAAAAGAAGTCAATGCCGTCGTCTCTTAAACTACCTACTATAATTATGTTTGCGCAGTGATTCCTACTTATGGCTTAAGACTACCAAATATGTACAATGATGGGCAGAGAGGGGGGGGGGGGGCGTGCGCGTGAAACATCCAAGTTTTGATTCTCACCGCCAGCAAACCTCTGCGATTTCCTGGATCAGTGCTAACCAAACCAGCAGAGAGAGTTGCTGGGCAATTGGTGGCCACCTGGGCCAGAGAGTGATAGAAGGAACAGCTGCTCAAAAAGTAATTTAGTAGGCCTTAGGTTGATGGCCAATTATGTAAATCCGGCGTGCTTGTGTAGCGTAGCAGCACCGCCGGAAAAGAGACGTTAAAAAACCACCGCTCCTTCATTTAAGCAGTTGTCCCTAACTAATCTATCCTAACAAAATATCTGAACTTAATACTAGTTAGGATTAGTCGCCGTATCTCGATCCGTATTGGTACGAGAGACGACCCTCGTGAAAAAGTGTTGCCATTAGTTTAAATGGACAGGTGATGTACCTAGTGAAGTTGTAAAGTTTAAGTTAGCGTTGCGCAGGTTTTAATATATATATATATATATATATATAAAGAACTATTTAACCTAAATGAAATATAAAAATATTAAATCGGAAAAACATCTCTCGCCGTATGACAATTTATACAATGCAATGAGGTCAGACTGACGTACTGGTGCTTTCTTGTAATCGGCACTATAGAAAATGTTATAATAATTTTCAATACATAAAAGAAAACGGCGTCTGTTAGTCATCAGCGCAATGCTCATTGTTACGTCATTCATAGGAGTGTTGGTGCCTATTAGTCATCAGCGCGAGTGGTCGTCAGGAAACTTATCACAGGATGAAGAAGTTTGGCACGGCGCGGCTCTGCTTGCCACCCGCCCAAAGAGTCATAAGGCAAGAAAGTTTATGACGTCACTTTGACATGGCGAGATACTAAGACGCTACATTGGCATGGCGTGGTTGGCGGGGCGAAGTTCTCAAGAAAAGATGAAGTAGTTGAATAATTGTTCGCTTGATACTAGTTAGCACCGTAAATAATAATATCACATTTTAGTCCGGAATTGAAACTTTTGTTGTTGTACGCTGAACATGGTACATGAAGAAATGCCCTCAGTTGTTACAGAGGCGAGTTGTAATTTTATGGCACAAGACGATCTGCGTCGCTAGCTCATGGCGACGCTGAAGGCAATGTTCATAGATGGATATCGAAAGTCTTTAATACATGATGAGCACCAGATACGGTCTCTGATTTAGTCTCCACATTTTTAAGTGGATATGGCAGTTTCGGCGAGACATCACCACAAGCCAATCATTTCAAATACTGATTAGATAGTTCGGGCCAAAAGGCCGGCCCGGTCAGCTCAAGGATATTCAAAAGTTGTAAGATGGGACACCTTCTATTGAATTTAGATTTTGCCCCTGATAGGTTGAGGGCCTGTCAAAAACAGAGCTATCAGTAATACGTGGAGCTTCAGGCGAGTCCCCGGGGCCGTGAGCAACAACTGAAATAAGCTACGTTGGTGTAGATTGACTAATGCCGAGCTCTACGTAGTAAACATATCTCCCGATCCGAGACTGATCCGAGAATGAAGAGTATAGATGTTATTGGTTTGGTCCCTGATTTCTAGGTCCCATTCACGCCATTCTAGGCTGGTTTTTATTTCAATCTATTATTTGTAACTTCGCCAGGTTTTACAGTTTTACCCATTTATTCTCCTGGGCTGTATGGCGACGAGGAGTAAATGAGATGGCTATGTTTCCAGCGATCGTCAGTTGGCCGAACAGAGACACGATCCCTGGGTCGCCAGTTTCACAGTGCTGCTCGTTACCGCCTGAGCTACCGCCTCCACCGAAATTGAGCATAAGAAGTTTTGATTGTCGTCTATCGAATCCTTGATACCAGGTCCCATTCACGCCATATCTAGGCTGGCTTTACTTCAGCCTATTATTGGTAACTTCCCCAGTTTTCACTGATACCCATGTATACTCCTGGGTGGAGAGAGGCAACGAGGAGTGAAGGATATTGCCTATGTTTCCAGCGATCGTCAGTTGGCCGAACTGAGACGCGATCCCGGGGCCGCCGATTTCACAGCTCTATTCATTACCGCCTCCTCCGATTGAGTATTTTTTGATTGATTTGGTTGGCGTATAATTCTGATCACTGTTAAACAAGTCCCATTCACGAAACCTCATTGAGTATGTGTGTGTTGTAATATTTAAGGCGTGTATATGCTAGTTCCCAATGCTAGGGTCTAGACTCACGCCTGGCCTTCATGGTTTCTGTTGAATTCTTGTGAATTCTTGTGACGTCGGTTTGTGCATTAGCTTGTGTCTCTCTGTGTGTGTGTTGATCGTTGTCTCTCGATTTTGTCTCATGTTGCTGTTCATGTCCATGACTTTTCTGTTGCTCCTCATGCTTGGGCGTGGGGGATGGGGAGGGCCTAACCTGGACCTAACGGGGGTGGGGAAGGGATGGGGTAGGTGCTGGGTCGGGGGGGGGGGGAGTAGGTGCGTGCGGTCTTATGACCTGATGACCTGATGTACCCAAGGGGGGGGGCTTTAGGTCAGAGACCTCCCGGCCCCTTTGGGGGGGAGTGGGGAGGTTGGGGTGTGGGGGTCTTTCGGGTCCTGGGACTCTCATTGAGTATGGCTGGAGAAAGCCCTTATATACTACACGGTAACCAATCAGCGGCATTTAGAGCGAATCTCAACCAATCATCGCACACGTCACAGGAAGGCAGCCAGAAGACGATCACGTGTTTATGACGTCAACGCTACCAACACCTATGCGATGACAATCTAAACCAAGTCAGAATATTATCCAGGCTATTTTGTATTTACTGATATCAAAGCCGTCCCTGAACTGTTTTCAATTCTGTAAAAAGATTTGTGTTTCTCATCGCATCCCTGTGTCGGTCACACCAACAGGGAGGAAAAGGGGCCTATATTAAAGAATCTCTAAATTACAGATGATTACGTAGTTAGCACCTCAGTACGCACGCGCTCAATACCGTGCGGCGTGATATCTCTCACTGGTGCGAACGCGCGCTAGGCGATCTAACGGACTGTACTGTTTCTCGTAATGGCGTACACCTGTGGGAGCGTGCTTGGAATAACTCAGACCGGGCCGTCCCGCACCCAGCAACACCGGTCAGTTCGTACCCGACCTACTGATCCGCGATACACCAGCATTGCCTAGCATATTGTATCACCCAGCGACACCATGCACCGTCCCACACCTTCCCTCTCCGTGCGTGTGTGTACATGCATGCGTGCGTGTGCGCACGCGAGTTGGCGTACTTCCGATGGGTACTTGGGTGGGTTTGTTGCATCGTACTAACATAAGCCCATTCACATAGCTACAATGCGGGAATGTAGTGGGAGGGCGAGGACCATGCAGTAGAACGATGGGTTGATTGATGCCTATATGTACTTGTGTTGGATGTATATTTAAGTACTTGGGGGAACACGCACACACACACACCTACACACACCCACACAAACGCACGCACGCACGCACGCACGTACGCACGCACGCACGCACGCACGCACGCACGCACGCACGCACGCACGCACGCACGCACGCACGCACGCACGCACGCACGCACGCACGCACGCAGGCAGGCAGGCAGGCACGCACGCACGCACGCACGCACGCACGCACGCACGCACGCGCAGACACAGCACACACCCCCCACACACACACACACATACACACCCACCCCCCTCCACCCGGGTGGGTTGTGGGGCGTGTCAAAAATTCGAAGCGGTGAACGTGGGGATTTGCGATGATGCGTCATTGACCGATAATTCTAGTAATTATTATTATTATTATTATTATTATTATTATTATTATTATTTGACTATATTATTATGTATACAGAAATAAATAATTGTCACATATACACTTTCAACGTTTAGTTAGTTATTACAGTTAGATATATTGATGATAATATACATGTTTTGTCTTATATTCTCACCCTTACGTACTTACCTTTCTATCTTGCAGTCTTCTGACGACATGTCCTGCATACATACTGTGAAAGCCCATGCATCAGCATATTCAAATGGATAAATCCAGAAGTACACCTAAAGCTAGGCCCCGCCCTGTTTAGCGCAGCTCCACCCACGCTTTGTCCGTGTTAGGATCGACCGATCGTTGTCCTCTCTGAATCTCTCCCTGGGACTCAGTTTCCTAATCAGGTTATGCCTTGAATGGCTTGTGATTACCTCCCTTGAGCTGTTGACTTCTCATTATCAATGTTTTCAACGCTAACGGAAGTTCACTCGTCTAAGTTTGCAGCTCGGTCGTACATTATTATGAATTACCTCCCCTGCGTCTAACATCCATTTGAACCCGAAAGGCCAGCCATGTAAAACTATTAACAACCCAAGAACTATTATGTTGAATATGTTGAAGTTAATTTGTTGGGAGCTGTTGCTGTCTGTGACAGTAACAGGGTCTTGTCACATTTGCTTCAAAATATTCAACAGCTTACACGCAGTGTTACCTTGAAATTGGGATTCTGGAATCCACTTTTAGCTATGCCC
Source organism: Chaetoderma sp. LZ-2023a (assembly GCA_034401795.1). Classification (NCBI taxonomy): domain Eukaryota; kingdom Metazoa; phylum Mollusca; class Caudofoveata; order Chaetodermatida; family Chaetodermatidae; genus Chaetoderma; species Chaetoderma sp. LZ-2023a. Next base: position 36,511,357 of record CM067364.1, on the reverse strand, counting down.
CGCCCACATTTAGCTAAGCTCCACCCACACTTCGATCACTGAACTCTCTGACTATTAATTTCCCAAAAATTATACAGGTAAGCTGCTGCATATTTTGAAACTAATCTGACGGTGTACTGTTGCTGGCAGCAACACGCCAATCGCCAGTCAAATTAGTTTTAAAATATTCAGCCGCATGTTTATTAAATGGTAAAGACATTCCGTTCGTACAACAACGCTTAGTCCGTCATCAATCAAGCATTTCTGACTAACTTAGCTGCGGCATTCATGACGTAATACACCACGTAGTTGATTATGACGTCATATAATTGACTGAGTAACTGGAATCCTCAATTGGTTATACACATCTATAATAATATCACCCGGTATCTTCCTTGCCAGCCAGCATACACACCGTACAAGTAAGATATCGCTATATATTATAGCAACGGCTTGACTATGCGTCATGTCAACGTAACATATTGTCAAATTACAAAACTTACAAATTGTTTTCTAGGAAAAATCGGGGAAAAAATTTCTGTGGCGTTGACATAACCAGCACGCTTCTGACCAATCGAGCACTGACCATTGTTCCAATGGCCAATTGGCACGCGGGTGGGGGGTGGCTAATTGGTAAATGATTAATTGGTAGGCCTACCATAAAACAATGGTCAATCGGTCAGATCGGCTAATGGGGCGCAACTTACGCATTGATCAGCCATTAACACGACTATGTCCAAATATATCTAACATTAAACCGCGTCTGTGTGCATGTAATGCGCCAATATGGAATTTGCGCCATTTACCATCGGCGCGGTGATCAATATCGAATTTGATAACGGCTACTCCATAGAGTTAGTATACACGTAGCGTGCTCATAAGTCTCTCAATTTCAGAGTTCAATATGTTCTCACTCGAACTATAGTGTCCAAAGTAATATGTTTTTGTTACTAATTCTATTACGTAGTCGAATGATGTATCAGATTAACATACTCAAAACTATTTTTTTTCGGATAAAAATATATAAATTTGCGTCTGTTCAATTTCTCTTCCAATTACCAAAATAGAATGGTGCCTCTTTTGGAGGCTATATATGCCGCTGATCCTCTGCGCCATCCAGTCAGTGATACCCGAACATTTGCGGGTTTTTTAACTCAGTCACCGGAAGTCGGGACAACTAGCTCCCCTAGTGAAGGTATGTGTACGACCGCTCTACGGCTATCCTAACTCTATGGGCGTGCCCGTCGGTCAAACACGCAGGCCAATATTGAATTCGATATCGGTGTGACCATTGGGCAACGGCACATGAACAAATGGCAATATCGTATACGCCGAACTTATAGAGAGTGCATAATATGAATTAAATATGAACATTCCATTATAAGCTCTCGCTTTGTTTTACTTTTAATGGTATATACGACTATAAGTTAAATGGAAAATTGTAGACAAATTGTTGAAAACAAAACAATTGACCGTCCAGTTTTAACCATGCCCCGCTCATCTTTAGCTAAGCTCCGCCCACTGAACTGCATGACTATCAATTTCCTAAAAACTACACAGATAAGCTGTCGGAATATTTTGAAAGCAATTTGAGTGGGTGTTGCTGCTGCCTATGGCGGCAACAGCGCCCACTCAAATTAGTTTCAAAATATTCAACAGCATCCTTAGTAAATAGTGAATACATACAATTCGTACAACAACGCCTAGTCCCTCATCAATTATTTTTCGTTCGTGACGAACTTATCTACGTCATTCATGGCGGCATTGATCATGAAATCTACAGGTCACGATCTTGATTATGACGTCATATGATTGATGGATAAACTGGTTCCATTTAACGTGCACAGGCTTAGACACATCATGTAATATTTTGCAGGTTGAAGGTTCATTCCCAAGGGGGCTCATTTTCCTAATCAGTTTATGTCTTGAACGGCTCGTGATTACCTCCCTTGAGCTGTTGACTCCTCATTACTCCTCGTCCGTAACTATCAATGTTTTCAACGCCAATGGGAGCTCACTCGTCTAAGTTTGCAGCCCGGTCGTACATTATTATGAATTACCTCCCCTGCACATATCATCCATTTGAACGCGAATGGCTTGCCATGAAAAACTAACAAACCAAGAACTACTATGTTGAATA